>JAXBVF010000078.1:0-57012 GCA_036418095.1 Xiphophorus birchmanni
AAACTTTCTCACATTTTGGACGACATACTATACTATGACTAAATTTTCAGGTTTTGGATGTCATACTAAACTATGACTAAATTTTTCACGTTTTCGTCGTCATACTATACTATGACTAAATTTTCACGTTTTGGACGTCATACATATACTATGACTAAATTTTCACGTTTTGGACTTCATACTATACTATGACTAAAATTTTCACGTTTTGGACTTCATACTATACTATGACTAAAATTTCACGTTTTGGACGTCATACTATACTATGACTAAATTTTCACGTTTTGGATGTCATACTAAACTATGACTAAATTTTTCACGTTTTCGTCGTCATACTATACTATGACTAAATTTTCACGTTTTGGACGTCATTCTGTACTATGACTAAATTTTCACGTTTTGGACGTCAATGCTATACTATGACTAAATTTTCACATTTTCGTCGTCATACTATACTATGACTATATTTTTCACGTTTTGGACGACATACTATACTATGACTAAATTTTCACGTTTTGGATGTCATACTATACTATGACTAAATTTTCACGTTTTCGTCGTCATACTATACTATGACTTAATTTTTCACGTTTTGGACGACATACTATACTATGACTAAATTTTTCACGTTTTCGTCGTCATACTATACTATGACTAAATTTTCACGTTTTGGACGTCATACTGTACTATGACTAAATTTTCACGTTTTGGATGTCATACTGTACTATGACTAAATTTTTCACGTTTTCGTCGTCATACTATACTATGACTAAATTTTCACGTTTTGGACGTCATACTAAACTATGACTAAATTTTCACGTTTTGGACGTCATTCTGTACTATGACTAAATTTTCACGTTTTGGACGTCATGCTATACTATGACTAAATTTTCACATTTTCGTCGTCATACTATACTATGACTAAATTTTCACGTTTTTGGACGTCATACTAAACTATGACTAAATTTTCACGTTTTGGACGTCATACTAAACTATGACTAAATTTTCACGTTTTGGACGTCATAATATACTATGACTAAACTTTTCACATTTTCGTCGTCATACTATACTATGACTAAATTTTCACGTTTTGGACGTCATACTAAACTATGACTAAATTTTCACGTTTTGGACGTCATAATATGCTATGACTAAACTTTTCACATTTTGGACGACATGCTATACTATGACTAAATTTTTCACGTTTTGGACGACATGCTATACTCATGACTAAATTTTCACGTTTTTGGACGTCATACTATTCTATGACTAAATTTTCACGTTTTTGGGCGTCATACTATACTATGACTAAATTTTCACGTTTTGGACGTCATACTAAACTATGACTAAATTTTCACGTTTTGGACGTCATACTATACTATGACTATATTTTTCATGTTTTCGTCGTCATACTATAGTATGACTAAATTTTCACATTTTCGTCGTCATACTATACTATGACTATATTTTTCACATTTTGGACGACATGCTATACTATGACTAAATTTTTCCACGTTTTGGACGACATGCTATACTATGACTAAATTTTCACGTTTTGGACGTCATACTGTACTATGACTAAATTTTTCCACGTTTTCGTCGTCATACTATACTATGACTAAATTTTCACGTTTTGGACGTCATACTGTACTATGACTAAATTTTTCACGTTTTCGTCGTCATACTATACTATGACTAAATTTTCACGTTTTGGATGTCATACTAAACTATGACTAAATTTTTCACGTTTTCGTCGTCATACTATACTATGACTAAATTTTCACGTTTTGGACGTCATACTATACTATGACTAAATTTTCACGTTTTGGACTTCATACTATACTATGACTAAATTTTCACGTTTTGGACGTCATACTATACTATGACTAAATTTTCACGTTTTGGATGTCATACTAAACTATGACTAAATTTTTCACGTTTTCGTCGTCATACTATACTATGACTAAATTTTCACGTTTTGGACGTCATTCTGTACTATCACTAAATTTTCACGTTTTGGACGTCATGCTATACTATGACTAAATTTTCACATTTTCGTCGTCATACTATACTATGACTATATTTTTCACGTTTTGGACGACACTACTATACTATGACTAAATTTTCACGTTTTGGACGTCATACTGTACTATGACTAAATTTTTCACGTTTTCGTCGTCATACTATACTATGACTAAATTTTCACGTTTTGGACGTCATACTAAACTATGACTAAATTTTCACGTTTTGGACGTCATTCTGTACTATGACTAAATTTTCACGTTTTGGACGTCATGCTATACTATGACTAAATTTTCACATTTTCGTCGTCATACTATACTATGACTAAATTTTCACGTTTTGGACGTCATACTAAACTATGACCTAAATTTTCACGTTTTGGACGTCATACTAAACTATGACTAAATTTTCACGTTTTGGACGTCATAATATACTATGACTAAACTTTTCACATTTTCGTCGTCATACTATACTATGACTAAATTTTCACGTTTTGGACGTCATACTAAACTATGACTAAATTTTCACGTTTTGGACGTCATAATATACTATGACTAAACTTTTCACATTTTGGACGACATGCTATACTATGACTAAATTTTTCACGTTTTGGACGACATGCTATACTATGACTAAATTTTCACGTTTTGGACGTCATACTATTCTATGACTAAATTTTCACGTTTTGGGCGTCATATTATACTATGACTAAATTTTCACGTTTTGGACGTCATACTATACTAATGACTAAATTTTCACGTTTTGGACGTCATACTATACTATGACTATATTTTTCATGTTTTGGACGACATGCTATACTATGACTAAATTTTTTACGTTTTGGACGACATACTATACTATGACTAAATTTTCACGTTTTGGACGTCATACTATACTATGACTAAATTTTCACGTTATTGGACGACATGCTATACTATGACTAAATTTTTCACGTTTTGGACGACATACTATACTATGACCTAAATTTTCACATTTTGGACGTCATACTATATATACTATGACTAAATTTTCACGTTTGGACGACAAGCTATACTATGACTAAATTTTTCACGTTTTGGACGACATGCTATACTATGACTACATTTTTCACGTTTTGGACGACATGCTATACTATGACTAAATTTTCACGTTTTGGATGTCATACTATACTATGACTAAATTTTTCACGTTTTGGACGTCATACACTATACTATGACTAAATTTTTCACGTTTTGGACGACATACTATACTATGACTAAATTTTCACGTTTTGGACGTCATACTGTACTATGACTAAATTTTCACGTTTTGGACGTCATGCTATACTATGACTAAATTTTCCACATTTTCGTCGTCATACTATACTATGACTATATTTTTCACGTTTTGGACGACATACTATACTATGACTAAATTTTCACGTTTTGGATGTCATACTATACTATGACTAAATTTTTCACGTTTTCGTCGTCATACTATACTATGACTAAATTTTCACGTTTTGGACGTCATACTGTACTATGACTAAATTTTCACGTTTTGGATGTCATACTGTACTATGACTAAATTTTTCACGTTTTCGTCGTCATACTATACTATGACTAAATTTTCACGTTTTGGACGTCATACTAAACTATGACTAAATTTTCACGTTTTGGACGTCATTCTGTACTATGACTAAATTTTTCACGTTTTGGACGTCATGCTATACTATGACTAAATTTTCACATTTTCGTCGTCATACTATACTATGACTAAATTTTCACGTTTTGGACGTCATACTAAACTATGACTAAATTTTCACGTTTTGGACGTCATACTAAACTATGACTAATTTTTCACGTTTTGGACGACATGCTATACTATGACTAAAACTTTTCACATTTTCGTCGTCATACTATACTATGACTAAATTTTCACGTTTTGGACGTCATACTAAACCTATGACTAAATTTTCACGTTTTGGACGTCATAATATGCTATGACTAAACTTTTCACATTTTGGACGACATGCTATACTATGACTAAATTTTTCACGTTTTGGACGACATGCTATACTATGACTAAATTTTCACGTTTTGGACGTCATACTATTCTATGACTAAATTTTCACGTTTTGGGCGTCATATTATACTATGACTAAATTTTCACGTTTTGGACGTCATACTATACTATGACTAAATTTTCACGTTTTGGACGTCATACTAAACCTATGACTAAATTTTCACGTTTTGGACCGTCATACCTATACTATGACTATATTTTTCATGTTTTCGTCGTCATACTATAGTATGACTAAATTTTCACAATTTTCGTCGTCATACTATACTATGACTATATTTTTCACATTTTGGACGACATGCTATACTATGACTAAATTTTTCACGTTTTGGACGACATGCTATACTATGACTAAATTTTCACGTTTTGGACGTCATACTGTACTATGACTAAATTTTTCACGTTTTCGTCGTCCATACTATACTATGACTAAATTTTCACGTTTTGGACGTCATACTGTACTATGACTAAATTTTTCACGTTTTCGTCGTCATACTATACTATGACTAAATTTCACGTTTTGGATGTCATACTAAACTATGACTAAATTTTTCACGTTTTCGTCGTCATACTATACTATGACTAAATTTTCACGTTTTGGACGTCATACTATACTATGACCTAAATTTTTCACGTTTTGGACTTCATACTATACTATGACTAAATTTTCACGTTTTGGACGTCATACTATACTATGACTAAATTTTCACGTTTTTGGACGTCATACTATACTATGACTAAATTTTCACGTTTTGGACGTCATACTATACTATGACTAAATTTTCACGTTTTGGACGTCATACTATACTATGACTAAATTTTCACGTTTTGGACGTCATACTAATACTATGACTATATTTTTCACATTTTGGACGACATGCTATACTATGACTAAATTTTTCACGTTTTGGACGACATGCTATACTATGACTAAATTTTCACGTTTTGGATGTCATACTATACTATGACTAAATTTTCACGTTTTCGTCGTCATACTATACTATGACTAAATTTTTCACGTTTTGGACGACATACATACTATACTATGACTAAATTTTTCACGTTTTCGTCGTCATACTATACTATGACTAAATTTTTCATGTTTTGGACGTCAATACTGTACTATGACTAAATTTTCACGTTTTGGACTGTCATACTGTACTATGACTAAATTTTTCACGTTTTCGTCGTCATACTATACTATGACTAAATTTTCACGTTTTGGACGTCATACTATACTATGACTAAATTTTCACGTTTTGGACTTCATACTATACTATGACTAAATTTTCACGTTTTGGACGTCATACATATACTATGACTAAATTTTCACGTTTTGGATGTCATAATATACTATGACTAAATTTTCACGTTTTGGACGTCTAATATACTATGACTAAACTTTTCACATTTTGGACGACATGCTATACTATGACTAAATTTTCACGTTTTGGACGTCATACCTAAACTATGACTAAATTTTCACGTTTTGGACGTCATACTAAAACTATGACTAATTTTTCACGTTTTGGACGACATGCTATACTATGACTAAACTTTTCACATTTTCGTCGTCATACTATACTATGACTAAATTTTCACGTTTTGGACGTCATACCTAAACTATGACTAAATTTTCACGTTTTGGACGTCATAATATGCTTATGACTAAACTTTTCACTTTTGGACGACATGCTATACTATGACTAAATTTTTCACGTTTTGGACGACATGCTATACTATGACTAAATTTTCACGTTTTGGACGTCATACTATTCTATGGACTAAATTTTCACGTTTTGGGCGTCATATTATACTATGACTAAATTTTCACGTTTTGGACGTCAAACTATACTATGACTAAATTTTCACGTTTCTGGACGTCATACTAAACTATGACTAAATTTTCACGTTTTGGACGTCATACTATACTATGACTATATTTTTCATGTTTTCGTCGTCATACTATAGTATGACTAAATTTTCACATTTTCGTCGTCCATACTATACCTAATGACTATATTTTTCAACATTTTGGACGACATGCCTATACTATGACTAAATTTTTCACGTTTTGGACGACATGCTATACTATGACTAAATTTTCACGTTTTGGACGTCATACTGTACTATGACTAAATTTTTCACGTTTTCGTCGTCATACTATACTATGACTAAATTTTCACGTTCTTGGACGTCATACTGTACTATGACTAAATTTTTCACGTTTTGGACGTCATACTATACTATGACTAAATTTTTCACGTTTTGGACGACATACTATACTATGACTAAATTTTCACGTTTTGGACGTCATACTGTACTATGACTAAATTTTCACGTTTTGGACGTCATGCTATACTATGACTAAATTTTCACATTTTCGTCGTCATACTATACTATGACTATATTTTTCACGTTTTGGACGACATACTATACTATGACTAAATTTTCACGTTTTGGATGTCATACTATACTATGACTAAATTTTTCACGTTTTGGACGACATACTATACTATGACTAAATTTTTCACGTTTTCGTCGTCATACTATACTATGACTAAATTTTCACGTTTTGGACGTCATACTGTACTATGACTAAATTTTTCACGTTTTCGTCGTCATACCTATACTATGACTAAATTTTCACGTTTTGGACGTCATACTAAACTATGACTAAATTTTCACGTTTTGGACGTCATTCTGTACTATGACTAAATTTTCACGTTTTGGACGTCATGCTATACTATGACTAAATTTTCACATTTTCGTCGTCATACTATACTATGACTAAATTTTCACGTTTTGGACGTCATACTAAACTATGACTAAATTTTCACGTTTTGGACGTCATACTAAACTATGACTAAATTTTCACGTTTTGGACGTCATAATATACTATGACTAAACTTTTCACATTTTCGTCGTCATACTATACTATGACTAAATTTTCACGTTTTGGACGTCATACTAAACTATGACTAAATTTTCACGTTTTGGACGTCATAATATACTATGACTAAACTTTTCACATTTTGGACGACATGCTATACTATGACTAAATTTTTCACGTTTTGGACGACATGCTTATACTATGACTAAATTTTCACGTTTTGGACGTCATACTATTCTATGACTAAATTTTCACGTTTTGGGCGTCATATTATACTATGACTAAATTTTCACGTTTTGGACGTCATACTACTACTATGACTAAATTTTCACGTTATTGGACGTATACTATACTATGACTATATTTCTTCATGTTTTGGACGACATGCTATACTATGACTAAATTTTTTACCGTTTTGGACGACATACTATACTATGACTAAATTTTCACGTTTTGGACGTCATACTATACTATGACTAAATTTTCACGTTTTGGACGACATGCTATACTATGACTAAATTTTTCACGTTTTGGACGACATACTATACTATGACTAAATTTTCACATTTTGGACGTCATACCTATATATACTATGACTAAATTTTCACGTTTTGGACGACAAGCTATAACTATGACTAAATTTTTCACGTTTTGGACGACATGCTATACTATGACTACATTTTTCACGTTTTGGACGACATGCTATACTATGACTAAATTTTCACAGTTTTGGATGTCAATACTATACTATGACTAAATTTTTCACGTTTTGGACGTCATACTGTACTATGACTAAATTTTCACGTTTTGGATGTCATACTGTACTATGACTAAATTTTTCACGTTTTCGTCGTCTATACTATACTATGACTAAATTTTCACGTTATGGACGTCATACTAAACTATGACTAAATTTTCACGTTTTGGACGTCAATTCTGTACTATGACTAATTTTCACGTTTTGGACGTCATGCTATACTATGACTAAATTTTCACATTTTCGTCGTCATACATATACTATGACTAAATTTTCACCTTTTTGGACGTCATACTAAACTATGACTAAATTTTCACGTTTTGGACGTCATACTAAACTATGACTAATTTTTCACGTTTTGGACGACATGCTATACTATGACTAAACTTTTTCACATTTTCGTCGTCATAATATACTATGACTAAATTTTCACGTTCTTGGACGTCATACTAAACTATGACTAAATTTTCACGTTTTGGACGTCATAATATGCTTATGACCTAAACTTTTCACATTTTGGACGAATGCTATACTATGACTAAACTTTTTCACGTTTTGGACGACATGCTATACTATGACTAAATTTTCACGTTTTGGACGTCATACTATTCTATGACTAAATTTTCACGTTTTGGGCGTCATATATACTATGACTAAATTTTCACGTTTTGGACGTCATACTATACCTATGACTAAATTTTCACGTTTTGGACGTCCATACTAAACTATGACTAAATTTTCACGTTTTTGGACGTCATACCCTATAACTATGACTATATTTTTCATGTTTTCGTCGTCATACTATAGTATGACTAAATTTTCACATTTTTCGTCGTCATACTATACTATGACTATATTTTTCACATTTTGGACGACATGCTATACTATGACTAAATTTTTCACGTTTTGGACGACATGCTATACTATGACTAAATTTTCACGTTTTGGACGTCATACTGTACTATGACTAAATTTTTCACGTTTCGTCGTCATACTATACTATGACTAAATTTTCACCGTTTTGGACGTCATACTGTACTATGACTAAATTTTTCACGTTTTCGTCGTCATACTATACTATGACTAAATTTTCACGTTTTGGATGTCATACTAAACTATGACTAAATTTTTCACGTTTTCGTCGTCATACTATACTATGACTAAATTTTCACGTTTTGGACGTCATACTATACTATGACTAAATTTTCACGTTTAGGACTTCATACTATACTATGACTAAATTTTCACGTTTTGGACGTCATACTATACTATGACTAAATTTTCACGTTTTGGACGTCATACTATACTATGACTAAATTTTCACGTTTTTGGACGTCATCACTATACTATGACTAAATTTTCACGTTTTGGACGTCATACTATACTATGACTAAATTTTCACGTTTTGGACGTCATACCTATACTATGACTATATTTTTCACATTTTGGACGACATGCTATACTATGACTAAATTTTTCACGTTTTGGACGACATGCTATACTATGACTAAATTTTCACGTTTTGGATGTCATACTATACTATGACTAAATTTTCACGTTTCGTCGTCATACTATACTATGACTAAAATTTTTCACGTTTTGGACGACATACTATACTATGACTAAATTTTTCACGTTTTCGTCGTCATACTATAGCATGTCGTCCAAAACGTGAAAAATTTAGTCATAGTATAGCATGTCGTCCAAAATGTGAAAAATATAGTCATAGTATAGTATGACGTCCAAAACGTGAAAATTTAGTCATAGTATAGTATGACGTCCAAAACGTGAAAATTTAGTCATAGTATAGTATGACGTCCAAAACGTGAAAATTTAGTCATAGTATAGTATGACGTCCAAAACGTGAAAATTTAGTCATAGTATAGTATGACGTCCAAAACGTGAAAATTTAGTCATAGTATAGTATGAAGTCCAAAACGTGAAAATTTAGTCATAGTATAGTATGACGTCCAAAACGTGAAAATTTAGTCATAGTATAGTATGACGACGAAAACGTGAAAAATTTAGTCATAGTTTAGTATGACATCCAAAACGTGAAAATTTAGTCATAGTATAGTATGACGACGAAAACGTGAAAAATTTAGTCATAGTACAGTATGACGTCCAAAACGTGAAAATTTAGTCATAGTATAGTATGACGACGAAAACGTGAAAAATTTAGTCATAGTACAGTATGACGTCCAAAACGTGAAAATTTAGTCATAGTATAGCATGTCGTCCAAAACGTGAAAAATTTAGTCATAGTATAGCATGTCGTCCAAAATGTGAAAAATATAGTCATAGTATAGTATGACGACGAAAATGTGAAAATTTAGTCATACTATAGTATGACGACGAAAACATGAAAAATATAGTCATAGTATAGTATGACGTCCAAAACGTGAAAATTTAGTCATAGTTTAGTATGACGTCCAAAACGTGAAAATTTAGTCATAGTATAGTATGACGTCCAAAACGTGAAAATTTAGTCATAGTATAATATGACGCCCAAAACGTGAAAATTTAGTCATAGAATAGTATGACGTCCAAAACGTGAAAATTTAGTCATAGTATAGCATGTCGTCCAAAACGTGAAAAATTTAGTCATAGTATAGCATGTCGTCCAAAATGTGAAAAGTTTAGTCATAGCATATTATGACGTCCAAAACGTGAAAATTTAGTCATAGTTTAGTATGACGTCCAAAACGTGAAAATTTAGTCATAGTATAGTATGACGACGAAAATGTGAAAAGTTTAGTCATAGTATAGCATGTCGTCCAAAACGTGAAAAATTAGTCATAGTTTAGTATGACGTCCAAAACGTGAAAATTTAGTCATAGTTTAGTATGACGTCCAAAACGTGAAAATTTAGTCATAGTATAGTATGACGACGAAAATGTGAAAATTTAGTCATAGTATAGCATGACGTCCAAAACGTGAAAATTTAGTCATAGTACAGAATGACGTCCAAAACGTGAAAATTTAGTCATAGTTTAGTATGACGTCCAAAACGTGAAAATTTAGTCATAGTATAGTATGACGACGAAAACGTGAAAAATTTAGTCATAGTACAGTATGACATCCAAAACGTGAAAATTTAGTCATAGTACAGTATGACGTCCAAAACGTGAAAAATTTAGTCATAGTATAGTATGACATCCAAAACGTGAAAATTTAGTCATAGTATAGCATGTCGTCCAAAACGTGAAAAATGTAGTCATAGTATAGCATGTCGTCCAAAACGTGAAAAATTTAGTCATAGTATAGCTTGTCGTCCAAAACGTGAAAATTTAGTCATAGTATATATAGTATGACGTCCAAAATGTGAAAATTTAGTCATAGTATAGTATGTCGTCCAAAACGTGAAAAATTTAGTCATAGTATAGCATGTCGTCCAAAACGTGAAAATTTAGTCATAGTATAGTATGACGTCCAAAACGTGAAAATTTAGTCATAGTATAGTATGTCGTCCAAAACGTAAAAAATTTAGTCATAGTATAGCATGTCGTCCAAAACATGAAAAATATAGTCATAGTATAGTATGACGTCCAAAACGTGAAAATTTAGTCATAGTATAGTATGACGTCCAAAACGTGAAAATTTAGTCATAGTATAATATGACGCCCAAAACGTGAAAATTTAGTCATAGAATAGTATGACGTCCAAAACGTGAAAATTTAGTCATAGTATAGCATGTCGTCCAAAACGTGAAAAATTTAGTCATAGTATAGCATGTCGTCCAAAATGTGAAAAGTTTAGTCATAGTATATTATGACGTCCAAAACGTGAAAATTTAGTCATAGTTTAGTATGACGTCCAAAACGTGAAAATTTAGTCATAGTATAGTATGACGACGAAAATGTGAAAAGTTTAGTCATAGTATATTATGACGTCCAAAACGTGAAAATTTAGTCATAGTTTAGTATGACGTCCAAAACGTGAAAATTTAGTCATAGTTTAGTATGACGTCCAAAACGTGAAAATTTAGTCATAGTATAGTATGACGACGAAAATGTGAAAATTTAGTCATAGTATAGCATGACGTCCAAAACGTGAAAATTTAGTCATAGTACAGAATGACGTCCAAAACGTGAAAATTTAGTCATAGTTTAGTATGACGTCCAAAACGTGAAAATTTAGTCATAGTATAGTATGACGACGAAAACGTGAAAAATTTAGTCATAGTACAGTATGACGTCCAAAACGTGAAAATTTAGTCATAGTATAGTATGACGACGAAAACGTGAAAAATTTAGTCATAGTATAGTATGTCGTCCAAAACGTGAAAAATTTAGTCATAGTATAGTATGACATCCAAAACGTGAAAATTTAGTCATAGTATAGTATGTCGTCCAAAACGTGAAAAATATAGTCATAGTATAGTATGACGACGAAAATGTGAAAATTTAGTCATAGTATAGCATGACGTCCAAAACGTGAAAATTTAGTCATAGTACAGTATGACGTCCAAAACGTGAAAATTTAGTCATAGTATAGTATGTCGTCCAAAACGTGAAAAATTTAGTCATAGTATAGTATGACGTCCAAAACGTGAAAAATTTAGTCATAGTACAGTATGACGTCCAAAACGTGAAAATTTAGTCATAGTATAGTATGACGACGAAAACGTGAAAAATTTAGTCATAGTACAGTATGACGTCCAAAACGTGAAAATTTAGTCATAGTATAGCATGTCGTCCAAAACGTGAAAAATTTAGTCATAGTATAGCATGTCGTCCAAAATGTGAAAAATATAGTCATAGTATAGTATGACGACGAAAATGTGAAAATTTAGTCATACTATAGTATGACGACGAAAACATGAAAAATATAGTCATAGTATAGTATGACGTCCAAAACGTGAAAATTTAGTCATAGTTTAGTATGACGTCCAAAACGTGAAAATTTAGTCATAGTATAGTATGACGTCCAAAACGTGAAAATTTAGTCATAGTATAATATGACGCCCAAAACGTGAAAATTTAGTCATAGAATAGTATGACGTCCAAAACGTGAAAATTTAGTCATAGTATAGCATGTCGTCCAAAACGTGAAAAATTTAGTCATAGTATAGCATGTCGTCCAAAATGTGAAAAGTTTAGTCATAGCATATTATGACGTCCAAAACGTGAAAATTTAGTCATAGTTTAGTATGACGTCCAAAACGTGAAAATTTAGTCATAGTATAGTATGACGACGAAAATGTGAAAAGTTTAGTCATAGTATAGCATGTCGTCCAAAACGTGAAAAATTAGTCATAGTTTAGTATGACGTCCAAAACGTGAAAATTTAGTCATAGTTTAGTATGACGTCCAAAACGTGAAAATTTAGTCATAGTATAGCATGTCGTCCAAAATGTGAAAAGTTTAGTCATAGTATATTATGACGTCCAAAACGTGAAAATTTAGTCATAGTATATTATGACATCCAAAACGTGAAAATTTAGTCATAGTATAGTATGACGTCCAAAACGTGAAAATTTAGTCATAGTATAGTATGAAGTCCAAAACGTGAAAATTTAGTCATAGTATAGTATGACGTCCAAAACGTGAAAATTTAGTCATAGTATAGTATGACGACGAAAACGTGAAAAATTTAGTCATAGTACAGTATGACGTCCAAAACGTGAAAATTTAGTCATAGTACAGTATGACGTCCAAAACATGAAAATTTAGTCATAGTATAGTATGACGACGAAAACGTGAAAAATTTAGTCATAGTATAGTATGTCGTCCAAAACGTGAAAAATTTAGTCATAGTATAGTATGACGACGAAAACGTGAAAATTTAGTCATAGTATAGTATGACATCCAAAACGTGAAAATTTAGTCATAGTATAGCATGTCGTCCAAAACGTGAAAAATTTAGTCATAGTATAGCATGTCGTCCAAAATGTGAAAAATATAGTCATAGTATAGTATGACGTCCAAAACGTGAAAATTTAGTCATAGTATAGTATGACGTCCAAAACGTGAAAATTTAGTCATAGTATAGTATGACGTCCAAAACGTGAAAATTTAGTCATAGTATAGTATGACGTCCAAAACGTGAAAATTTAGTCATAGTATAGTATGACGTCCAAAACGTGAAAATTTAGTCATAGTATAGTATGAAGTCCAAAACGTGAAAATTTAGTCATAGTATAGTATGACGTCCAAAACGTGAAAATTTAGTCATAGTATAGTATGACGACGAAAACGTGAAAAATTTAGTCATAGTTTAGTATGACATCCAAAACGTGAAAATTTAGTCATAGTATAGTATGACGACGAAAACGTGAAAAATTTAGTCATAGTACAGTATGACGTCCAAAACGTGAAAATTTAGTCATAGTATAGTATGACGACGAAAACGTGAAAAATTTAGTCATAGTACAGTATGACGTCCAAAACGTGAAAATTTAGTCATAGTATAGCATGTCGTCCAAAACGTGAAAAATTTAGTCATAGTATAGCATGTCGTCCAAAATGTGAAAAATATAGTCATAGTATAGTATGACGACGAAAATGTGAAAATTTAGTCATACTATAGTATGACGACGAAAACATGAAAAATATAGTCATAGTATAGTATGACGTCCAAAACGTGAAAATTTAGTCATAGTTTAGTATGACGTCCAAAACGTGAAAATTTAGTCATAGTATAGTATGACGTCCAAAACGTGAAAATTTAGTCATAGTATAATATGACGCCCAAAACGTGAAAATTTAGTCATAGAATAGTATGACGTCCAAAACGTGAAAATTTAGTCATAGTATAGCATGTCGTCCAAAACGTGAAAAATTTAGTCATAGTATAGCATGTCGTCCAAAATGTGAAAAGTTTAGTCATAGCATATTATGACGTCCAAAACGTGAAAATTTAGTCATAGTTTAGTATGACGTCCAAAACGTGAAAATTTAGTCATAGTATAGTATGACGACGAAAATGTGAAAAGTTTAGTCATAGTATAGCATGTCGTCCAAAACGTGAAAAATTAGTCATAGTTTAGTATGACGTCCAAAACGTGAAAATTTAGTCATAGTTTAGTATGACGTCCAAAACGTGAAAATTTAGTCATAGTATAGTATGACGACGAAAATGTGAAAATTTAGTCATAGTATAGCATGACGTCCAAAACGTGAAAATTTAGTCATAGTACAGAATGACGTCCAAAACGTGAAAATTTAGTCATAGTTTAGTATGACGTCCAAAACGTGAAAATTTAGTCATAGTATAGTATGACGACGAAAACGTGAAAAATTTAGTCATAGTACAGTATGACATCCAAAACGTGAAAATTTAGTCATAGTACAGTATGACGTCCAAAACGTGAAAATTTAGTCATAGTATAGTATGACGACGAAAACGTGAAAAATTTAGTCATAGTATAGTATGACATCCAAAACGTGAAAATTTAGTCATAGTATAGTATGTCGTCCAAAACGTGAAAAATATAGTCATAGTATAGTATGACGACGAAAATGTGAAAATT
Organism: Xiphophorus birchmanni; assembly: GCA_036418095.1. NCBI lineage: Eukaryota > Metazoa > Chordata > Actinopteri > Cyprinodontiformes > Poeciliidae > Xiphophorus > Xiphophorus birchmanni. The sequence continues at coordinate 15,208 of JAXBVF010000078.1, forward strand.
TAGTCATAGTATAGCATGACGTCCAAAACGTGAAAATTTAGTCATAGTACAGTATGACGTCCAAAACGTGAAAATTTAGTCATAGTATAGTATGTCGTCCAAAACGTGAAAAATTTAGTCATAGTATAGTATGACGTCCAAAACGTGAAAAATTTAGTCATAGTATAGTATGACATCCAAAACGTGAAAATTTAGTCATAGTATAGCATGTCGTCCAAAACGTGAAAAATGTAGTCATAGTATAGCATGTCGTCCAAAACGTGAAAAATTTAGTCATAGTATAGCTTGTCGTCCAAAACGTGAAAATTTAGTCATAGTATATATAGTATGACGTCCAAAATGTGAAAATTTAGTCATAGTATAGTATGTCGTCCAAAACGTGAAAAATTTAGTCATAGTATAGCATGTCGTCCAAAACGTGAAAATTTAGTCATAGTATAGTATGACGTCCAAAACGTGAAAATTTAGTCATAGTATAGTATGTCGTCCAAAACGTAAAAAATTTAGTCATAGTATAGCATGTCGTCCAAAACATGAAAAATATAGTCATAGTATAGTATGACGTCCAAAACGTGAAAATTTAGTCATAGTATAGTATGACGTCCAAAACGTGAAAATTTAGTCATAGTATAATATGACGCCCAAAACGTGAAAATTTAGTCATAGAATAGTATGACGTCCAAAACGTGAAAATTTAGTCATAGTATAGCATGTCGTCCAAAACGTGAAAAATTTAGTCATAGTATAGCATGTCGTCCAAAATGTGAAAAGTTTAGTCATAGTATATTATGACGTCCAAAACGTGAAAATTTAGTCATAGTTTAGTATGACGTCCAAAACGTGAAAATTTAGTCATAGTATAGTATGACGACGAAAATGTGAAAAGTTTAGTCATAGTATATTATGACGTCCAAAACGTGAAAATTTAGTCATAGTTTAGTATGACGTCCAAAACGTGAAAATTTAGTCATAGTTTAGTATGACGTCCAAAACGTGAAAATTTAGTCATAGTATAGTATGACGACGAAAATGTGAAAATTTAGTCATAGTATAGCATGACGTCCAAAACGTGAAAATTTAGTCATAGTACAGAATGACGTCCAAAACGTGAAAATTTAGTCATAGTTTAGTATGACGTCCAAAACGTGAAAATTTAGTCATAGTATAGTATGACGACGAAAACGTGAAAAATTTAGTCATAGTACAGTATGACGTCCAAAACGTGAAAATTTAGTCATAGTATAGTATGTCGTCCAAAACGTGAAAAATATAGTCATAGTATAGTATGACGACGAAAATGTGAAAATTTAGTCATAGTATAGCATGACGTCCAAAACGTGAAAATTTAGTGATAGTACAGAATGACGTCCAAAACGTGAAAATTTAGTCATAGTATAGTATGACGACGAAAACGTGAAAAATTTAGTCATAGTTTAGTATGACATCCAAAACGTGAAAATTTAGTCATAGTATAGTATGACGTCCAAAACGTGAAAATTTAGTCATAGTATAGTATGAAGTCCAAAACGTGAAAATTTAGTCATAGTATAGTATGACGTCCAAAACGTGAAAATTTAGTCATAGTATAGTATGACGACGAAAACGTGAAAAATTTAGTCATAGTTTAGTATGACATCCAAAACGTGAAAATTTAGTCATAGTATAGTATGACGACGAAAACGTGAAAAATTTAGTCATAGTACAGTATGACGTCCAAAACGTGAAAATTTAGTCATAGTATAGTATGACGACGAAAACGTGAAAAATTTAGTCATAGTACAGTATGACGTCCAAAACGTGAAAATTTAGTCATAGTATAGCATGTCGTCCAAAACGTGAAAAATTTAGTCATAGTATAGCATGTCGTCCAAAATGTGAAAAATATAGTCATAGTATAGTATGACGACGAAAATGTGAAAATTTAGTCATACTATAGTATGACGACGAAAACATGAAAAATATAGTCATAGTATAGTATGACGTCCAAAACGTGAAAATTTAGTCATAGTTTAGTATGACGTCCAAAACGTGAAAATTTAGTCATAGTATAGTATGACGCCCAAAACGTGAAAATTTAGTCATAGAATAGTATGACGTCCAAAACGTGAAAATTTAGTCATAGTATAGCATGTCGTCCAAAACGTGAAAAATTTAGTCATAGTATAGCATGTCGTCCAAAATGTGAAAAGTTTAGTCATAGCATATTATGACGTCCAAAACGTGAAAATTTAGTCATAGTTTAGTATGACGTCCAAAACGTGAAAATTTAGTCATAGTATAGTATGACGACGAAAATGTGAAAAGTTTAGTCATAGTATATTATGACGTCCAAAACGTGAAAATTTAGTCATAGTTTAGTATGACGTCCAAAACGTGAAAATTTAGTCATAGTTTAGTATGACGTCCAAAACGTGAAAATTTAGTCATAGTATAGTATGACGACGAAAATGTGAAAATTTAGTCATAGTATAGCATGACGTCCAAAACGTGAAAATTTAGTCATAGTACAGAATGACGTCCAAAACGTGAAAATTTAGTCATAGTTTAGTATGACGTCCAAAACGTGAAAATTTAGTCATAGTATAGTATGACGACGAAAACGTGAAAAATTTAGTCATAGTACAGTATGACATCCAAAACGTGAAAATTTAGTCATAGTACAGTATGACGTCCAAAACGTGAAAATTTAGTCATAGTATAGTATGACGACGAAAACGTGAAAAATTTAGTCATAGTATAGTATGTCGTCCAAAACGTGAAAAATTAAGTCATAGTATAGTATGACGACGAAAACGTGAAAATTTAGTCATAGTATAGTATGACATCCAAAACGTGAAAATTTAGTCATAGTATAGTATGTCGTCCAAAACGTGAAAAATATAGTCATAGTATAGTATGACGACGAAAATGTGAAAATTTAGTCATAGTATAGCATGACGTCCAAAACGTGAAAATTTAGTCATAGTACAGAATGACGTCCAAAACGTGAAAATTTAGTCATAGTATAGTATGACGACGAAAACGTGAAAAATTTAGTCATAGTTTAGTATGACATCCAAAACGTGAAAATTTAGTCATAGTATAGTATGACGTCCAAAACGTGAAAATTTAGTCATAGTATAGTATGAAGTCCAAAACGTGAAAATTTAGTCATAGTATAGTATGAAGTCCAAAACGTGAAAATTTAGTCATAGTATAGTATGACGTCCAAAACGTGAAAATTTAGTCATAGTATAGTATGACGACGAAAACGTGAAAAATTTAGTCATAGTTTAGTATGACATCCAAAACCTGAAAATTTAGTCATAGTATAGTATGTCGTCCAAAATGTGAAAAGTTTAGTCATAGTATATTATGACGTCCAAAACGTGAAAATTTAGTCATAGTTTAGTATGACGTCCAAAACGTGAAAATTTAGTCATAGTTTAGTATGACGTCCAGAACGTGAAAATTTAGTCATAGTATAGTATGACGACGAAAACGTGAAAATTTAGTCATAGTATAGTATGACGACGAAAACGTGAAAAATTTAGTCATAGTTTAGTATGACATCCAAAACGTGAAAATTTAGTCATAGTACAGTATGACGTCCAAAACGTGAAAATTTAGTCATAGTATAGTATGACGACGAAAACGTGAAAAATTTAGTCATAGTATAGTATGTCGTCCAAAACGTGAAAAATTAGTCATAGTATAGTATGACGTCCAAAACGTGAAAATTTAGTCATAGTATAATATGACGCCCAAAACGTGAAAATTTAGTCATAGAATAGTATGACGTCCAAAACGTGAAAATTTAGTCATAGAATAGCATGTCGTCCAAAACGTGAAAAATTTAGTCATAGTATAGCATGTCGTCCAAAATGTGAAAAGTTTAGTCATAGTATATTATGACGTCCAAAACGTGAAAATTTAGTCATAGTTTAGTATGACATCCAAAACGTGAAAATTTAGTCATAGTATAGTATGACGACGAAAATGTGAAAAGTTTAGTCATAGTATATTATGACGTCCAAAACGTGAAAATTTAGTCATAGTTTAGTATGACGTCCAAAACGTGAAAATTTAGTCATAGTTTAGTATGACGTCCAAAACGTGAAAATTTAGTCATAGTATAGTATGACGACGAAAATGTGAAAATTTAGTCATAGTATAGCATGACGTCCAAAACGTGAAAATTTAGTCATAGTACAGAATGACGTCCAAAACGTGAAAATTTAGTCATAGTTTAGTATGACGTCCAAAACGTGAAAATTTAGTCATAGTATAGTATGACGACGAAAACGTGAAAAATTTAGTCATAGTACAGTATGACGTCCAAAACGTGAAAATTTAGTCATAGTATAGTATGACGACGAAAACGTGAAAAATTTAGTCATAGTATAGTATGTCGTCCAAAACGTGAAAAATTTAGTCATAGTATAGTATGACATCCAAAACGTGAAAATTTAGTCATAGTATAGTATGACGACGAAAATGTGAAAATTTAGTCATAGGATAGCATGACGTCCAAAACGTGAAAATTTAGTGATAGTACAGAATGACGTCCAAAACGTGAAAATTTAGTCATAGTATAGTATGACGACGAAAACGTGAAAAATTTAGTCATAGTTTAGTATGACATCCAAAACGTGAAAATTTAGTCATAGTATAGTATGACGTCCAAAACGTGAAAATTTAGTCATAGTATAGTATGAAGTCCAAAACGTGAAAATTTAGTCATAGTATAGTATGACGTCCAAAACGTGAAAATTTAGTCATAGTATAGTATGACGACGAAAACGTGAAAAATTTAGTCATAGTTTAGTATGACATCCAAAACGTGAAAATTTAGTCATAGTATAGTATGACGACGAAAACGTGAAAAATTTAGTCATAGTACAGTATGACGTCCAAAACGTGAAAATTTAGTCATAGTATAGTATGACGACGAAAACGTGAAAAATTAAGTCATAGTACAGTATGACGTCCAAAACGTGAAAATTTAGTCATAGTATAGCATGTCGTCCAAAACGTGAAAAATTTAGTCATAGTATAGCATGTCGTCCAAAATGTGAAAAGTTTAGTCATAGTATATTATGACGTCCAAAACGTGAAAATTTAGTCATAGTTTAGTATGACGTCCAAAACGTGAAAATTTAGTCATAGTTTAGTATGACGTCCAGAACGTGAAAATTTAGTCATAGTATAGTATGACGACGAAAACGTGAAAATTTAGTCATAGTATAGTATGTCGTCCAAAACGTGAAAAATATAGTCATAGTATAGTATGACGACGAAAATGTGAAAATTTAGTCATAGTATAGCATGACGTCCAAAACGTGAAAATTTAGTCATAGTTTAGTATGACGTCCAAAACGTGAAAATTTAGTCATAGTTTAGTATGACGTCCAAAACGTGAAAATTTAGTCATAGTATAGTATGACGACGAAAATGTGAAAATTTAGTCATAGTATAGCATGACGTCCAAAACGTGAAAATTTAGTCATAGTACAGAATGACGTCCAAAACGTGAAAATTTAGTCATAGTTTAGTATGACGTCCAAAACGTGAAAATTTAGTCATAGTATAGTATGACGACGAAAACGTGAAAAATTTAGTCATAGTACAGTATGACGTCCAAAACGTGAAAATTTAGTCATAGTATAGTATGACGACGAAAACGTGAAAAATTTAGTCATAGTATAGTATGTCGTCCAAAACTTGAAAAATTTAGTCATAGTATAGTATGACATCCAAAACGTGAAAATTTAGTCATAGTATAGTATGACGACGAAAATGTGAAAATTTAGTCATAGGATAGCATGACGTCCAAAACGTGAAAATTTAGTGATAGTACAGAATGACGTCCAAAACGTGAAAATTTAGTCATAGTATAGTATGACGACGAAAACGTGAAAAATTTAGTCATAGTTTAGTATGACATCCAAAACGTGAAAATTTAGTCATAGTATAGTATGACGTCCAAAACGTGAAAATTTAGTCATAGTATAGTATGAAGTCCAAAACGTGAAAATTTAGTCATAGTATAGTATGACGTCCAAAACGTGAAAATTTAGTCATAGTATAGTATGACGACGAAAACGTGAAAAATTTAGTCATAGTTTAGTATGACATCCAAAACGTGAAAATTTAGTCATAGTATAGTATGACGACGAAAACGTGAAAAATTTAGTCATAGTACAGTATGACGTCCAAAACGTGAAAATTTAGTCATAGTATAGTATGACGACGAAAACGTGAAAAATTAAGTCATAGTACAGTATGACGTCCAAAACGTGAAAATTTAGTCATAGTATAGCATGTCGTCCAAAACGTGAAAAATTTAGTCATAGTATAGCATGTCGTCCAAAATGTGAAAAGTTTAGTCATAGTATATTATGACGTCCAAAACGTGAAAATTTAGTCATAGTTTAGTATGACGTCCAAAACGTGAAAATTTAGTCATAGTTTAGTATGACGTCCAGAACGTGAAAATTTAGTCATAGTATAGTATGACGACGAAAACGTGAAAATTTAGTCATAGTATAGTATGTCGTCCAAAACGTGAAAAATATAGTCATAGTATAGTATGACGACGAAAATGTGAAAATTTAGTCATAGTATAGCATGACGTCCAAAACGTGAAAATTTAGTCATACTACAGAATGACGTCCAAAACGTGAAAATTTAGTCATAGTATAGTATGACGACGAAAACGTGAAAAATTTAGTCATAGTTTAGTATGACATCCAAAACGTGAAAATTTAGTCATACTATAGTATGACGACGAAAACGTGAAAAATTTAGTCATAGTATAGTATGTCGTCCAAAACGTGAAAAATTTAGTCATAGTATAGTATGACGACGAAAACGTGAAAATTTAGTCATAGTAAAGTATGACATCCAAAACGTGAAAATTTAGTCATAGTATAGTATGTCGTCCAAAACGTGAAAAATATAGTCATAGTATAGTATGACGACGAAAATGTGAAAATTTAGTCATAGTATAGCATGACGTCCAAAACGTGAAAATTTAGTCATAGTACAGTATGACGTCCAAAACGTGAAAATTTAGTCATAGTATAGTATGTCGTCCAAAACGTGAAAAATTTAGTCATAGTATAGTATGACGTCCAAAACGTGAAAAATTTAGTCATAGTATAGTATGACGTCCAAAACGTGAAAATTTAGTCATAGTATAGCATGTCGTCCAAAACGTGAAAAATGTAGTCATAGTATAGCATGTCGTCCAAAACGTGAAAAATTTAGTCATAGTATAGCTTGTCGTCCAAAACGTGAAAATTTAGTCATAGTATATATAGTATGACGTCCAAAACGTGAAAATTTAGTCATAGTATAGTATGTCGTCCAAAACGTGAAAAATTTAGTCATAGTATAGCATGTCGTCCAAAACGTGAAAATTTAGTCATAGTATATATAGTATGACGTCCAAAACGTGAAAATTTAGTCATAGTATAGTATGACGTCCAAAACGTGAAAATTTAGTCATAGTATAGTATGACGACGAAAACGTGAAAATTTAGTCATAGTATAGTATGTCGTCCAAAACGTAAAAAATTTAGTCATAGTATAGCATGTCGTCCAAAACATGAAAAATATAGTCATAGTATAGTATGACGTCCAAAACGTGAAAATTTAGTCATAGTATAGTATGACGTCCAAAACGTGAAAATTTAGTCATAGAATAGTATGACGTCCAAAACGTGAAAATTTAGTCATAGTATAGCATGTCGTCCAAAACGTGAAAAATTTAGTCATAGTATAGCATGTCGTCCAAAATGTGAAAAGTTTAGTCATAGTATATTATGACGTCCAAAACGTGAAAATTTAGTCATAGTTTAGTATGACGTCCAAAACGTGAAAATTTAGTCATAGTATAGTATGACGACGAAAATGTGAAAAGTTTAGTCATAGTATATTATGACGTCCAAAACGTGAAAATTTAGTCATAGTTTAGTATGACGTCCAAAACGTGAAAATTTAGTCATAGTTTAGTATGACGTCCAAAACGTGAAAATTTAGTCATAGTATAGTATGACGACGAAAATGTGAAAATTTAGTCATAGTATAGCATGACGTCCAAAACGTGAAAATTTAGTCATAGTATAGTATGACGACGAAAATGTGAAAAATTTAGTCATAGTACAGTATGACGTCCAAAACGTGAAAATTTAGTCATAGTATAGTATGACGACGAAAACGTGAAAAATTTAGTCATAGTACAGTATGACGTCCAAAACGTGAAAATTTAGTCATAGTATAGCATGTCGTCCAAAACGTGAAAAATTTAGTCATAGTATAGCATGTCGTCCAAAATGTGAAAAGTTTAGTCATAGTATATTATGACGTCCAAAACGTGAAAATTTAGTCATAGTTTAGTATGACGTCCAAAACGTGAAAATTTAGTCATAGTTTAGTATGACGTCCAGAACGTGAAAATTTAGTCATAGTATAGTATGACGACGAAAACGTGAAAATTTAGTCATAGTATAGTATGTCGTCCAAAACGTGAAAAATATAGTCATAGTATAGTATGACGACGAAAATGTGAAAATTTAGTCATAGTATAGCATGACGTCCAAAACGTGAAAATTTAGTCATAGTACAGAATGACGTCCAAAACGTGAAAATTTAGTCATAGTATAGTATGACGACGAAAACGTGAAAAATTTAGTCATAGTTTAAAGTATGACATCCAAAACGTGAAAATTTAGTCATACTATAGTATGACGACGAAAACGTGAAAAATTTAGTCATAGTACAGTATGACGTCCAAAACGTGAAAATTTAGTCATAGTACAGTATGACGTCCAAAACGTGAAAATTTAGTCATAGTATAGTATGACGACGAAAACGTGAAAATTTAGTCATAGTAAAGTATGACATCCAAAACGTGAAAATTTAGTCATAGTATAGTATGTCGTCCAAAACGTGAAAAATATAGTCATAGTATAGTATGACGACGAAAATGTGAAAATTTAGTCATAGTATAGCATGACGTCCAAAACGTGAAAATTTAGTCATAGTACAGTATGACGTCCAAAACGTGAAAATTTAGTCATAGTATAGTATGTCGTCCAAAACGTGAAAAATTTAGTCATAGTATAGTATGACGTCCAAAACGTGAAAAATTTAGTCATAGTATAGTATGACGACGAAAACGTGAAAAATTTAGTCATAGTATAGTATGTCGTCCAAAACGTGAAAAATTTAGTCATAGTATAGTATGACGTCCAAAACGTGAAAATTTAGTCATAGTATAGTATGACGTCCAAAACTTGAAAATTTAGTCATAGTATAGCATGTCGTCCAAAACGTGAAAATTTAGTCATAATATAGCTTGTCGTCCAAAACGTGAAAATTTAGTCATAGTATAGTATGACGTCCAAAACGTGAAAATTTAGTCATAGTTTAGTATGACGTCCAAAACGTGAAAATTTAGTCATAGTATAGTATGACGTCCAAAACGTGAAAATTTAGTCATAGTATAGCATGTCGTCCAAAACGTGCAAAAATTTAGTCATAGTATAGTATGTCGTCCAAAACGTGAAAAATTTAGTCATAGTATAGCATGTCGTCCAAAACGTGAAAATTTAGTCATAGTATAGCATGTCGTCCAAAACGTGAAAAATGTAGTCATAGTATAGCATGTCGTCCAAAACGTGAAAAATTTAGTCATAGTATAGCTTGTCGTCCAAAACGTGAAAATTTAGTCATAGTATATATAGTATGACGTCCAAAACGTGAAAATTTAGTCATAGTATAGTATGTCGTCCAAAACGTGAAAAATTTAGTCATAGTATAGCATGTCGTCCAAAACGTGAAAATTTAGTCATAGTATAGTATGACGTCCAAAACGTGAAAATTTAGTCATAGTATAGTATGACGTCCAAAACGTGAAAATTTAGTCATAGTATAATATGACGCCCAAAACGTGAAAATTTAGTCATAGAATAGTATGACGTCCAAAACGTGAAAATTTAGTCATAGTATAGCATGTCGTCCAAAACGTGAAAAATTTAGTCATAGTATAGCATGTCGTCCAAAATGTGAAAAGTTTAGTCATAGTATATTATGACGTCCAAAACGTGAAAATTTAGTCATAGTATATTATGACATCCAAAACGTGAAAATTTAGTCATAGTATAGTATGACGTCCAAAACGTGAAAATTTAGTCATAGTATAGTATGAAGTCCAAAACGTGAAAATTTAGTCATAGTATAGTATGACGTCCAAAACGTGAAAATTTAGTCATAGTATAGTATGACGACGAAAACGTGAAAAATTTAGTCATAGTACAGTATGACGTCCAAAACGTGAAAATTTAGTCATAGTACAGTATGACGTCCAAAACGTGAAAATTTAGTCATAGTATAGTATGACAACGAAAACGTGAAAAATTTAGTCATAGTATAGTATGTCGTCCAAAACGTGAAAAATTTAGTCATAGTATAGTATGACGACGAAAACGTGAAAATTTAGTCATAGTATAGTATGACATCCAAAACGTGAAAATTTAGTCATAGTATAGCATGTCGTCCAAAACGTGAAAAATTTAGTCATAGTATAGCATGTCGTCCAAAATGTGAAAAATATAGTCATAGTATAGTATGACGTCCAAAACGTGAAAATTTAGTCATAGTATAGTATGACGTCCAAAACGTGAAAATTTAGTCATAGTATAGTATGACGTCCAAAACGTGAAAATTTAGTCATAGTATAGTATGACGTCCAAAACGTGAAAATTTAGTCATAGTATAGTATGACGTCCAAAACGTGAAAATTTAGTCATAGAATAGTATGACGTCCAAAACGTGAAAATTTAGTCATAGTTTAGTATGACGTCCAAAACGTGAAAATTTAGTCATAGTATAGTATGACGACGAAAACGTGAAAATTTAGTCATAGTATAGTTTGACGTCCAAAACGTGAAAATTTAGTCATAGTATAGCATGACAACGAAGACGTGAAAATTTAGTCATAGTATAGTATGACGTCCAAAACGTGAAAATTTAGTCATAGAATAGTATGACGTCCAAAACGTGAAAATTTAGTGTGTCGTCCAAAACGTGAAAAATTTAGTCATATAGTATGACGTCCAAAACGTGAAAATTTAGTCATAGTATGGCATGACGACGAAAACGTGAAAATTTAGTCATAGTATAGTATGTCGTCCAAAACGTGAAAAATATAGTCATAGTATAGCATGACGTCCAAAACGTGAAAATTTAGTCATAGTATAGTATGACGACGAAAACGTGAAAAATTTAGTCATAGTTTAGTATGACATCCAAAACGTGAAAATTTAGTCATACTATAGTATGACGACGAAAACGTGAAAAATTTAGTCATAGTACAGTATGACGTCCAAAACTTGAAAATTTAGTCATAGTACAGTATGACGTCCAAAACGTGAAAATTTAGTCATAGTATAGTATGACGACGAAAACGTGAAAAATTTAGTCATAGTTTAGTATGACATCCAAAACGTGAAAATTTAGTCATAGTATAGTATGACGACGAAAACGTGAAAAATTTAGTCATAGTACAGTATGACGTCCAAAACGTGAAAATTTAGTCATAGTACAGTATGACGTCCAAAACGTGAAAATTTAGTCATAGTATAGTATGACATCCAAAATGTGAAAATTTAGTCATAGTATAGCATGTCGTCCAAAACGTGAAAAATTTAGTCATAGTATAGCATGTCGTCCAAAATGTGAAAAGTTTAGTCATAGTATATTATGACGTCCAAAACGTGAAAATTTAGTCATAGTTTAGTATGACGTCCAAAACGTGAAAATTTAGTCATTTTAGTATGACGTCCAAAACGTGAAAATTTAGTCATAGTATAGTATGACGACCAAAACGTGAAAATTTAGTCATAGTATAGTATGTCGTCCAAAACGTGAAAAATATAGTCATAGTATAGTATGACGTCCAAAACGTGAAAATTTAGTCATAGTATAGTATGACGACGAAAACGTGAAAATTTAGTCATAGTATAGTATGTCGTCCAAAACGTGAAAAATATAGTCATAGTATAGCATGACGTCCAAAACGTGAAAATTTAGTCATAGTATAGTATGACGACGAAAACGTGAAAAATTTAGTCATAGTTTAGTATGACATCCAAAACGTGAAAATTTAGTCATACTATAGCATGTCGTCCAAAACATGAAAAATATAGTCATAGTACAGAATGACGTCCAAAACGTGAAAATTTAGTCATAGTATAGTATGACGACGAAAACGTGAAAAATTTAGTCATAGTTTAGTATGACATCCAAAACGTGAAAATTTAGTCATAGTATAGTATGACGTCCAAAACGTGAAAATTTAGTCATAGTATAGTATGAAGTCCAAAACGTGATAATTTAGTCATAGTATAGTATGACGTCCAAAACGTGAAAATTTAGTCATAGTATAGTATGACGACGAAAACGTGAAAAATTTAGTCATAGTATAGTATGACATCCAAAACGTGAAAATTTAGTCATAGTATAGGTCGTCCAAAACGTGAAAAATATAGTCATAGTATAGTATGACGACGAAAATGTGAAAATTTAGTCATAGTATAGCATGACGTCCAAAACGTGAAAATTTAGTCATAGTACAGAATGACGTCCAAAACGTGAAAATTTAGACATAGTATAGTATGACGACGAAAACGTGAAAAATTTAGTCATAGTTTAGTATGACATCCAAAACGTGAAAATTTAGTCATAGTATAGTATGACGTCCAAAACGTGAAAATTTAGTCATAGTATAGTATGACGTCCAAAACGTGAAAATTTAGTCATAGTATAGTATGACGACGAAAACGTGAAAAATTTAGTCATAGTATAGCATGTCGTCCAAAACGTGAAAAATTTAGTCATAGTATAGCATGTCGTCCAAAATGTGAAAAATATAGTCATAGTATAGTATGACGTCCAAAACGTGAAAATTTAGTCATAGTATAATATGACGCCCAAAACGTGAAAATTTAGTCATAGAATAGTATGACGTCCAAAACGTGAAAATTTAGTCATAGTATAGCATGTCGTCCAAAACGTGAAAAATTTAGTCATAGTATAGCATGTCGTCCAAAATGTGAAAAGTTTAGTCATAGTATATTATGACGTCCAAAACGTGAAAATTTAGTCATAGTATATTATGACATCCAAAACGTGAAAATTTAGTCATAGTATAGTATGACGTCCAAAACGTGAAAATTTAGTCATAGTATAGTATGAAGTCCAAAACGTGAAAATTTAGTCATAGTATAGTATGACGTCCAAAACGTGAAAATTTAGTCATAGTATAGTATGACGACGAAAACGTGAAAAATTTAGTCATAGTACAGTATGACGTCCAAAACGTGAAAATTTAGTCATAGTACAGTATGACGTCCAAAACATGAAAATTTAGTCATAGTATAGTATGACGACGAAAACGTGAAAAATTTAGTCATAGTATAGTATGTCGTCCAAAACGTGAAAAATTTAGTCATAGTATAGTATGACGACGAAAACGTGAAAATTTAGTCATAGTATAGTATGACATCCAAAACGTGAAAATTTAGTCATAGTATAGCATGTCGTCCAAAACGTGAAAAATTTAGTCATAGTATAGCATGTCGTCCAAAATGTGAAAAATATAGTCATAGTATAGTATGACGTCCAAAACGTGAAAATTTAGTCATAGTATAGTATGACGTCCAAAACGTGAAAATTTAGTCATAGTATAGTATGACGTCCAAAACGTGAAAATTTAGTCATAGTATAGTATGACGTCCGAAACGTGAAAATTTAGTCATAGTATAGTATGACGTCCAAAACGTGAAAATTTAGTCATAGTATAGTATGACGTCCAAAACGTGAAAATTTAGTCATAGAATAGTATGACGTCCAAAACGTGAAAATTTAGTCATAGTTTAGTATGACGTCCAAAACGTGAAAATTTAGTCATAGTATAGTATGACGACGAAAACGTGAAAATTTAGTCATAGTATAGTTTGACGTCCAAAACGTGAAAATTTAGTCATAGTATAGCATGACAACGAAGACGTGAAAATTTAGTCATAGTATAGTATGACGTCCAAAACGTGAAAATTTAGTCATAGAATAGTATGACGTCCAAAACGTGAAAATTTAGTGTGTCGTCCAAAACGTGAAAAATTTAGTCATATAGTATGACGTCCAAAACGTGAAAATTTAGTCATAGTATAGCATGACGACGAAAACGTGAAAATTTAGTCATAGTATAGTATGTCGTCCAAAACGTGAAAAATATAGTCATAGTATAGCATGACGTCCAAAACGTGAAAATTTAGTCATAGTATAGTATGACGACGAAAACGTGAAAAATTTAGTCATAGTTTAGTATGACATCCAAAACGTGAAAATTTAGTCATACTATAGTATGACGACGAAAACGTGAAAAATTTAGTCATAGTACAGTATGACGTCCAAAACGTGAAAATTTAGTCATAGTACAGTATGACGTCCAAAACGTGAAAATTTAGTCATAGTATAGTATGACGACGAAAACGTGAAAAATTTAGTCATAGTTTAGTATGACATCCAAAACGTGAAAATTTAGTCATAGTATAGTATGACGACGAAAACGTGAAAAATTTAGTCATAGTACAGTATGACGTCCAAAACGTGAAAATTTAGTCATAGTACAGTATGACGTCCAAAACGTGAAAATTTAGTCATAGTACAGTATGACATCCAAAATGTGAAAATTTAGTCATAGTATAGCATGTCGTCCAAAACGTGAAAAATTTAGTCATAGTATAGCATGTCGTCCAAAATGTGAAAAGTTTAGTCATAGTATATTATGACGTCCAAAACGTGAAAATTTAGTCATAGTTTAGTATGACGTCCAAAACGTGAAAATTTAGTCATTTTAGTATGACGTCCAAAACGTGAAAATTTAGTCATAGTATAGTATGACGACCAAAACGTGAAAATTTAGTCATAGTATAGTATGTCGTCCAAAACGTGAAAAATATAGTCATAGTATAGTATGACGTCCAAAACGTGAAAATTTAGTCATAGTATAGTATGACGACGAAAACGTGAAAATTTAGTCATAGTATAGTATGTCGTCCAAAACGTGAAAAATATAGTCATAGTATAGCATGACGTCCAAAACGTGAAAATTTAGTCATAGTATAGTATGACGACGAAAACGTGAAAAATTTAGTCATAGTTTAGTATGACATCCAAAACGTGAAAATTTAGTCATACTATAGCATGTCGTCCAAAACATGAAAAATATAGTCATAGTACAGAATGACGTCCAAAACGTGAAAATTTAGTCATAGTATAGTATGACGACGAAAACGTGAAAAATTTAGTCATAGTTTAGTATGACATCCAAAACGTGAAAATTTAGTCATAGTATAGTATGACGTCCAAAACGTGAAAATTTAGTCATAGTATAGTATGAAGTCCAAAACGTGATAATTTAGTCATAGTATAGCATGACGTCCAAAACGTGAAAATTTAGTCATAGTACAGAATGACGTCCAAAACGTGAAAATTTAGTCATAGTATAGTATGACGACGAAAACGTGAAAAATTTAGTCATAGTTTAGTATGACATCCAAAACGTGAAAATTTAGTCATAGTATAGTATGACGTCCAAAACGTGAAAATTTAGTCATAGTATAGTATGACGTCCAAAACGTGAAAATTTAGTCATAGTATAGTATGACGACGAAAACGTGAAAAATTTAGTCATAGTATAGCATGTCGTCCAAAACGTGAAAAATTTAGTCATAGTATAGCATGTCGTCCAAAATGTGAAAAATATAGTCATAGTATAGTATGACGTCCAAAACGTGAAAATTTAGTCATAGTATAGTATGACGTCCAAAACGTGAAAATTTAGTCATAGTATAGTATGACGTCCAAAACGTGAAAATTTAGTCATAGTATAGCATGTCGTCCAAAACGTGAAAAATTTAGTCATAGTTTAGTATGACGTCCAAAACGTGAAAATTTAGTCATTTTAGTATGACGTCCAAAACGTGAAAATTTAGTCATAGTATAGTATGACGACCAAAACGTGAAAATTTAGTCATAGTATAGTATGTCGTCCAAAACGTGAAAAATATAGTCATAGTATAGTATGACGTCCAAAACGTGAAAATTTAGTCATAGTATAGTATGACGACGAAAACGTGAAAATTTAGTCATAGTATAGTATGTCGTCCAAAACATGAAAAATATAGTCATAGTATAGCATGACGTCCAAAACGTGAAAATTTAGTCATAGTATAGTATGACGACGAAAACGTGAAAAATTTAGTCATAGTTTAGTATGACATCCAAAACGTGAAAATTTAGTCATACTATAGCATGTCGTCCAAAACATGAAAAATATAGTCATAGTACAGAATGACGTCCAAAACGTGAAAATTTAGTCATAGTATAGTATGACGACGGAAACGTGAAAAATTTAGTCATAGTTTAGTATGACATCCAAAACGTGAAAATTTAGTCATAGTATAGTATGACGTCCAAAACGTGAAAATTTAGTCATAGTATAGTATGACGTCCAAAACGTGAAAATTTAGTCATAGTATAGTATGACGACGAAAACGTGAAAAATTTAGTCATAGTATAGTATGACATCCAAAACGTGAAAATTTAGTCATAGTATAGGTCGTCCAAAACGTGAAAAATATAGTCATAGTATAGTATGACGACGAAAATGTGAAAATTTAGTCATAGTATAGCATGACGTCCAAAACGTGAAAATTTAGTCATAGTACAGAATGACGTCCAAAACATGAAAATTTAGTCATAGTATAGTATGATGACGAAAACGTGAAAAATTTAGTCATAGTTTAGTATGACATCCAAAACGTGAAAATTTAGTCATAGTATAGTATGACGTCCAAAACGTGAAAATTTAGTCATAGTATAGTATGACGTCCAAAACGTGAAAATTTAGTCATAGTATAGTATGACGACGAAAACGTGAAAATTTAGTCATAGAATAGTATGACATAGTCATAGTATGACTATGTTTTGTCCATACTATACTATGGACAAAACGTGAAAGTCATAGTTTAGTATGACGTCCAAAACGTGAAAATTTAGTCATTTTAGTATGACGTCCAAAACGTGAAAATTTGGTCATAGTATAGTATGACGACCAAAACGTGAAAATTTAGTCATAGTATAGTATGTCGTCCAAAACGTGAAAAATATAGTCATAGTATAGTATGACGTCCAAAACGTGAAAATTTAGTCATAGTATAGTATGACGACGAAAACGTGAAAATTTAGTCATAGTATAGTATGTCGTCCAAAACGTGAAAAATATAGTCATAGTATAGCATGACGTCCAAAACGTGAAAATTTAGTCATAGTATAGTATGACGACGAAAACGTGAAAAATTTAGTCATAGTTTAGTATGACATCCAAAACGTGAAAATTTAGTCATACTATAGTATGACGACGAAAACGTGAAAAATTTAGTCGTAGTACAGTATGATGTCCAAAACGTGAAAATTTAGTCATAGTACAGTATGACGTCCAAAACGTGAAAATTTAGTCATAGTATAGCATGTCGTCCAAAACATGAAAAATATAGTCATAGTATAGTATGACGTCCAAAACGTGAAAATTTAGTCATAGTATAGCATGTCGTCCAAAACGTGAAAATTTAGTCATAGTATAGTATGACGTCCAAAACGTGAAAATTTAGTCATAGTATAGTATGACGACGAAAACGTGAAAAATTTAGTCATAGTTTAGTATGACATCCAAAACGTGAAAATTTAGTCATAGTATAGTATGACGTCCAAAACGTGAAAATTTAGTCATAGTATAGTATGAAGTCCAAAACGTGAAAATTTAGTCATAGTATAGTATGACGTCCAAAACGTGAAAATTTAGTCATTATAGTATGACGACGAAAACGTGAAAAATTTAGTCATAGTATAGTATGACATCAAAACGTGAAAATTTAGTCATAGTATAGTATGACGACGAAAATGTGAAAATTTAGTCATAGTATAGCATGTCGTCCAAAACGTGAAAAATATAGTCATAGTATAGTATGACGACGAAAATGTGAAAATTTAGTCATAGTATAGCATGACGTCCAAAACGTGAAAATTTAGTCATAGTACAGAATGACGTCCAAAACGTGAAAATTTAGTCATAGTATAGTATGACGACGAAAACGTGAAAAATTTAGTCATAGTTTAGTATGACATCCAAAACGTGAAAATTTAGTCATAGTATAGTATGACGTCCAAAACGTGAAAATTTAGTCATAGTATAGTATGAAGTCCAAAACGTGAAAATTTAGTCATAGTATAGTATGACGTCCAAAACGTGAAAATTTAGTCATAGTATAGTATGACGACGAAAACGTGAAAAATTTAGTCATAGTTTAGTATGACATCCAAAACGTGAAAATTTAGTCATAGTATAGTATGACGACGAAAACGTGAAAAATTTAGTCATAGTACAGTATGACGTCCAAAACGTGAAAATTTAGTCATAGTACAGTATGACGTCCAAAACATGAAAATTTAGTCATAGTATAGTATGACGACGAAAACGTGAAAAATTTAGTCATAGTATAGTATGTCGTCCAAAACGTGAAAAATTTAGTCATAGTATAGTATGACGACGAAAACGTGAAAATTTAGTCATAGTATAGTATGACATCCAAAACGTGAAAATTTAGTCATAGTATAGCATGTCGTCCAAAACGTGAAAAATTTAGTCATAGTATAGCATGTCGTCCAAAATGTGAAAAATATAGTCATAGTATAGTATGACGTCCAAAACGTGAAAATTTAGTCATAGTATAGTATGACGTCCAAAACGTGAAAATTTAGTCATAGTATAGTATGACGTCCAAAACGTGAAAATTTAGTCATAGTATAGTATGACGTCCAAAACGTGAAAATTTAGTCATAGAATAGTATGACGTCCAAAACGTGAAAATTTAGTCATAGTTTAATATGACGTCCAAAACGTGAAAATTTAGTCATAGTATAGTATGACGACGAAAACGTGAAAATTTAGTCATAGTATAGTTTGACGTCCAAAACGTGAAAATTTAGTCATAGTATAGTATGACGTCCAAAACGTGAAAAATTTAGTCATAGTATAGCATGACAACGAAGACGTGAAAATTTAGTCATAGTATAGTATGACGTCCAAAACGTGAAAATTTAGTCATAGAATAGTATGACGTCCAAAACGTGAAAATTTAGTGTGTCGTCCAAAACGTGAAAAATTTAGTCATATAGTATGACGTCCAAAACGTGAAAATTTAGTCATAGTATAGTATGACGTCCAAAACGTGAAAATTTAGTCATAGAATAGTATGACGTCCAAAACGTGAAAATTTAGTCATAGTTTAGTATGACGTCCAAAACGTGAAAATTTAGTCATAGTATAGTATGACGACGAAAACGTGAAAATTTAGTCATAGTATAGTTTGACGTCCAAAACGTGAAAATTTAGTCATAGTATAGTATGACGTCCAAAACGTGAAAAATTTAGTCATAGTATAGCATGACAACGAAGACGTGAAAATTTAGTCATAGTATAGTATGACGTCCAAAACGTGAAAATTTAGTCATAGAATAGTATGACGTCCAAAACGTGAAAATTTAGTGTGTCGTCCAAAACGTGAAAAATTTAGTCATATAGTATGACGTCCAAAACGTGAAAATTTAGTCATAGTATAGTATGACGTCCAAAACGTGAAAATTTAGTCATAGTATAGCATGACGACGAAAACGTGAAAATTTAGTCATAGTATAGTATGTCGTCCAAAACGTGAAAAATATAGTCATAGTATAGCATGACGTCCAAAACGTGAAAATTTAGTCATAGTATAGTATGACGACGAAAACGTGAAAAATTTAGTCATAGTTTAGTATGACATCCAAAACGTGAAAATTTAGTCATACTATAGTATGATGACGAAAACGTGAAAAATTTAGTCATAGTACAGTATGACGTCCAAAACGTGAAAATTTAGTCATAGTATAGCATGACGTCCAAAACGTGAAAATTTAGTCATAGTTTAGTATGACATCCAAAAAGTGAAAATTTAGTCATAGTTTAGTATGTCGTCCAAAACGTGAAAATTTAGTCATAGTATAGCATGTCGTCCAAAACGTGAAAATTTAGTCATAGTATAGTATGACGTCCAAAACGTGAAAATTTAGTCATAGTATAGTATGAAGTCGAAAACGTGAAAATTTAGTCATAGTATAGTATGACGTCCAAAACGTGAAAATTTAGTCATTATAGTATGACGACGAAAACGTGAAAAATTTAGTCATAGTATAGTATGACATCAAAACGTGAAAATTTAGTCATAGTATAGTATGACGACGAAAATGTGAAAATTTAGTCATAGTATAGCATGTCGTCCAAAACGTGAAAAATATAGTCATAGTATAGTATGACGACGAAAATGTGAAAATTTAGTCATAGTATAGCATGACGTCCAAAACGTGAAAATTTAGTCATAGTACAGAATGACGTCCAAAACGTGAAAATTTAGTCATAGTATAGTATGACGACGAAAACGTGAAAAATTTAGTCATAGTTTAGTACGACATCCAAAACGTGAAAATTTAGTCATAGTATAGTATGACGTCCAAAACGTGAAAATTTAGTCATAGTATAGTATGAAGTCCAAAACGTGAAAATTTAGTCATAGTATAGTATGACGTCCAAAACGTGAAAATTTAGTCATAGTATAGTATGACGACGAAAACGTGAAAAATTTAGTCATAGTTTAGTATGACATCCAAAACGTGAAAATTTAGTCATAGTATAGTATGACGACGAAAACGTGAAAAATTTAGTCATAGTACAGTATGACGTCCAAAACGTGAAAATTTAGTCATAGTACAGTATGACGTCCAAAACATGAAAATTTAGTCATAGTATAGTATGACGACGAAAACGTGAAAAATTTAGTCATAGTATAGTATGTCGTCCAAAACGTGAAAAATTTAGTCATAGTATAGTATGACGACGAAAACGTGAAAATTTAGTCATAGTATAGTATGACATCCAAAACGTGAAAATTTAGTCATAGTATAGCATGTCGTCCAAAACGTGAAAAATTTAGTCATAGTATAGCATGTCGTCCAAAATGTGAAAAATATAGTCATAGTATAGTATGACATCCAAAACGTGAAAATTTAGTCATAGTATAGTATGACGTCCAAAACGTGAAAATTTAGTCATAGTATAGTATGACGTCCAAAACGTGAAAATTTAGTCATAGTATAGTATGACGTCCAAAACGTGAAAATTTAGTCATAGTATAGTATGACGTCCAAAACGTGAAAATTTAGTCATAGTATAGTATGACGTCCAAAACGTGAAAATTTAGTCATAGAATAGTATGACGTCCAAAACGTGAAAATTTAGTCATAGTTTAATATGACGTCCAAAACGTGAAAATTTAGTCATAGTATAGTATGACGACGAAAACGTGAAAATTTAGTCATAGTATAGTTTGACGTCCAAAACGTGAAAATTTAGTCATAGTATAGTATGACGTCCAAAACGTGAAAAATTTAGTCATAGTATAGCATGACAACGAAGACGTGAAAATTTAGTCATAGTATAGTATGACGTCCAAAACGTGAAAATTTAGTCATAGAATAGTATGACGTCCAAAACGTGAAAATTTAGTGTGTCGTCCAAAACGTGAAAAATTTAGTCATATAGTATGACGTCCAAAACGTGAAAATTTAGTCATAGTATAGTATGACGTCCAAAACGTGAAAATTTAGTCATAGAATAGTATGACGTCCAAAACGTGAAAATTTAGTCATAGTTTAGTATGACGTCCAAAACGTGAAAATTTAGTCATAGTATAGTATGACGACGAAAACGTGAAAATTTAGTCATAGTATAGTTTGACGTCCAAAACGTGAAAATTTAGTCATAGTATAGTATGACGTCCAAAACGTGAAAAATTTAGTCATAGTATAGCATGACAACGAAGACGTGAAAATTTAGTCATAGTATAGTATGACGTCCAAAACGTGAAAATTTAGTCATAGAATAGTATGACGTCCAAAACGTGAAAATTTAGTGTGTCGTCCAAAACGTGAAAAATTTAGTCATATAGTATGACGTCCAAAACGTGAAAATTTAGTCATAGTATAGTATGACGTCCAAAACGTGAAAATTTAGTCATAGTATAGCATGACGTCCAAAACGTGAAAATTTAGTCATAGTACAGAATGACGTCCAAAACATGAAAATTTAGTCATAGTATAGTATGATGACGAAAACGTGAAAAATTTAGTCATAGTTTAGTATGACATCCAAAACGTGAAAATTTAGTCATAGTATAGTATGACGTCCAAAACGTGAAAATTTAGTCATAGTATAGTATGACGTCCAAAACGTGAAAATTTAGTCATAGTATAGTATGACGACGAAAACGTGAAAATTTAGTCATAGAATAGTATGACATAGTCATAGTATGACTATGTTTTGTCCATACTATACTATGGACAAAACGTGAAAGTCATAGTTTAGTATGACGTCCAAAACGTGAAAATTTAGTCATTTTAGTATGACGTCCAAAACGTGAAAATTTGGTCATAGTATAGTATGACGACCAAAACGTGAAAATTTAGTCATAGTATAGTATGTCGTCCAAAACGTGAAAAATATAGTCATAGTATAGTATGACGTCCAAAACGTGAAAATTTAGTCATAGTATAGTATGACGACGAAAACGTGAAAATTTAGTCATAGTATAGTATGTCGTCCAAAACGTGAAAAATATAGTCATAGTATAGCATGACGTCCAAAACGTGAAAATTTAGTCATAGTATAGTATGACGACGAAAACGTGAAAAATTTAGTCATAGTTTAGTATGACATCCAAAACGTGAAAATTTAGTCATACTATAGTATGACGACGAAAACGTGAAAAATTTAGTCGTAGTACAGTATGATGTCCAAAACGTGAAAATTTAGTCATAGTACAGTATGACGTCCAAAACGTGAAAATTTAGTCATAGTATAGCATGTCGTCCAAAACATGAAAAATATAGTCATAGTATAGTATGACGTCCAAAACGTGAAAATTTAGTCATAGTATAGCATGTCGTCCAAAACGTGAAAATTTAGTCATAGTATAGTATGACGTCCAAAACGTGAAAATTTAGTCATAGTATAGTATGACGACGAAAACGTGAAAAATTTAGTCATAGTTTAGTATGACATCCAAAACGTGAAAATTTAGTCATAGTATAGTATGACGTCCAAAACGTGAAAATTTAGTCATAGTATAGTATGAAGTCCAAAACGTGAAAATTTAGTCATAGTATAGTATGACGTCCAAAACGTGAAAATTTAGTCATTATAGTATGACGACGAAAACGTGAAAAATTTAGTCATAGTATAGTATGAACTCAAAACGTGAAAATTTAGTCATAGTATAGTATGACGACGAAAATGTGAAAATTTAGTCATAGTATAGCATGTCGTCCAAAACGTGAAAAATATAGTCATAGTATAGTATGACGACGAAAATGTGAAAATTTAGTCATAGTATAGCATGACGTCCAAAACGTGAAAATTTAGTCATAGTACAGAATGACGTCCAAAACGTGAAAATTTAGTCATAGTATAGTATGACGACGAAAACGTGAAAAATTTAGTCATAGTTTAGTATGACATCCAAAACGTGAAAATTTAGTCATAGTATAGTATGACGTCCAAAACGTGAAAATTTAGTCATAGTATAGTATGAAGTCCAAAACGTGAAAATTTAGTCATAGTATAGTATGACGTCCAAAACGTGAAAATTTAGTCATAGTATAGTATGACGACGAAAACGTGAAAAATTTAGTCATAGTTTAGTATGACATCCAAAACGTGAAAATTTAGTCATAGTATAGTATGACGACGAAAACGTGAAAAATTTAGTCATAGTACAGTATGACGTCCAAAACGTGAAAATTTAGTCATAGTACAGTATGACGTCCAAAACATGAAAATTTAGTCATAGTATAGTATGACGACGAAAACGTGAAAAATTTAGTCATAGTATAGTATGTCGTCCAAAACGTGAAAAATTTAGTCATAGTATAGTATGACGACGAAAACGTGAAAATTTAGTCATAGTATAGTATGACATCCAAAACGTGAAAATTTAGTCATAGTATAGCATGTCGTCCAAAACGTGAAAAATTTAGTCATAGTATAGCATGTCGTCCAAAATGTGAAAAATATAGTCATAGTATAGTATGACGTCCAAAACGTGAAAATTTAGTCATAGTATAGTATGACGTCCAAAACGTGAAAATTTAGTCATAGTATAGTATGACGTCCAAAACGTGAAAATTTAGTCATAGTATAGTATGACGTCCAAAACGTGAAAATTTAGTCATAGAATAGTATGACGTCCAAAACGTGAAAATTTAGTCATAGTTTAATATGACGTCCAAAACGTGAAAATTTAGTCATAGTATAGTATGACGACGAAAACGTGAAAATTTAGTCATAGTATAGTTTGACGTCCAAAACGTGAAAATTTAGTCATAGTATAGTATGACGTCCAAAACGTGAAAAATTTAGTCATAGTATAGCATGACAACGAAGACGTGAAAATTTAGTCATAGTATAGTATGACGTCCAAAACGTGAAAATTTAGTCATAGAATAGTATGACGTCCAAAACGTGAAAATTTAGTGTGTCGTCCAAAACGTGAAAAATTTAGTCATATAGTATGACGTCCAAAACGTGAAAATTTAGTCATAGTATAGTATGACGTCCAAAACGTGAAAATTTAGTCATAGAATAGTATGACGTCCAAAACGTGAAAATTTAGTCATAGTTTAGTATGACGTCCAAAACGTGAAAATTTAGTCATAGTATAGTATGACGACGAAAACGTGAAAATTTAGTCATAGTATAGTTTGACGTCCAAAACGTGAAAATTTAGTCATAGTATAGTATGACGTCCAAAACGTGAAAAATTTAGTCATAGTATAGCATGACAACGAAGACGTGAAAATTTAGTCATAGTATAGTATGACGTCCAAAACGTGAAAATTTAGTCATAGAATAGTATGACGTCCAAAACGTGAAAATTTAGTGTGTCGTCCAAAACGTGAAAAATTTAGTCATATAGTATGACGTCCAAAACGTGAAAATTTAGTCATAGTATAGTATGACGTCCAAAACGTGAAAATTTAGTCATAGTATAGCATGACGACGAAAACGTGAAAATTTAGTCATAGTATAGTATGTCGTCCAAAACGTGAAAAATATAGTCATAGTATAGCATGACGTCCAAAACGTGAAAATTTAGTCATAGTATAGTATGACGACGAAAACGTGAAAAATTTAGTCATAGTTTAGTATGACATCCAAAACGTGAAAATTTAGTCATACTATAGTATGATGACGAAAACGTGAAAAATTTAGTCATAGTACAGTATGACGTCCAAAACGTGAAAATTTAGTCATAGTATAGCATGACGTCCAAAACGTGAAAATTTAGTCATAGTTTAGTATGACATCCAAAAAGTGAAAATTTAGTCATAGTTTAGTATGTCGTCCAAAACGTGAAAATTTAGTCATAGTATAGCATGTCGTCCAAAACGTGAAAATTTAGTCATAGTATAGTATGACGTCCAAAACGTGAAAATTTAGTCATAGTATAGTATGAAGTCGAAAACGTGAAAATTTAGTCATAGTATAGTATGACGTCCAAAACGTGAAAATTTAGTCATTATAGTATGACGACGAAAACGTGAAAAATTTAGTCATAGTATAGTATGACATCAAAACGTGAAAATTTAGTCATAGTATAGTATGACGACGAAAATGTGAAAATTTAGTCATAGTATAGCATGTCGTCCAAAACGTGAAAAATATAGTCATAGTATAGTATGACGACGAAAATGTGAAAATTTAGTCATAGTATAGCATGACGTCCAAAAACGTGAAAATTTAGTCATAGTACAGAATGACGTCCAAAACGTGAAAATTTAGTCATAGTATAGTATGACGACGAAAACGTGAAAAATTTAGTCATAGTTTAGTACGACATCCAAAACGTGAAAATTTAGTCATAGTATAGTATGACGTCCAAAACGTGAAAATTTAGTCATAGTATAGTATGAAGTCCAAAACGTGAAAATTTAGTCATAGTATAGTATGACGTCCAAAACGTGAAAATTTAGTCATAGTATAGTATGACGACGAAAACGTGAAAAATTTAGTCATAGTTTAGTATGACATCCAAAACGTGAAAATTTAGTCATAGTATAGTATGACGACGAAAACGTGAAAAATTTAGTCATAGTACAGTATGACGTCCAAAACGTGAAAATTTAGTCATAGTACAGTATGACGTCCAAAACATGAAAATTTAGTCATAGTATAGTATGACGACGAAAACGTGAAAAATTTAGTCATAGTATAGTATGTCGTCCAAAACGTGAAAAATTTAGTCATAGTATAGTATGACGACGAAAACGTGAAAATTTAGTCATAGTATAGTATGACATCCAAAACGTGAAAATTTAGTCATAGTATAGCATGTCGTCCAAAACGTGAAAAATTTAGTCATAGTATAGCATGTCGTCCAAAATGTGAAAAATATAGTCATAGTATAGTATGACATCCAAAACGTGAAAATTTAGTCATAGTATAGTATGACGTCCAAAACGTGAAAATTTAGTCATAGTATAGTATGACGTCCAAAACGTGAAAATTTAGTCATAGTATAGTATGACGTCCAAAACGTGAAAATTTAGTCATAGTATAGTATGACGTCCAAAACGTGAAAATTTAGTCATAGTATAGTATGACGTCCAAAACGTGAAAATTTAGTCATAGAATAGTATGACGTCCAAAACGTGAAAATTTAGTCATAGTTTAATATGACGTCCAAAACGTGAAAATTTAGTCATAGTATAGTATGACGACGAAAACGTGAAAATTTAGTCATAGTATAGTTTGACGTCCAAAACGTGAAAATTTAGTCATAGTATAGTATGACGTCCAAAACGTGAAAAATTTAGTCATAGTATAGCATGACAACGAAGACGTGAAAATTTAGTCATAGTATAGTATGACGTCCAAAACGTGAAAATTTAGTCATAGAATAGTATGACGTCCAAAACGTGAAAATTTAGTGTGTCGTCCAAAACGTGAAAAATTTAGTCATATAGTATGACGTCCAAAACGTGAAAATTTAGTCATAGTATAGTATGACGTCCAAAACGTGAAAATTTAGTCATAGAATAGTATGACGTCCAAAACGTGAAAATTTAGTCATAGTTTAGTATGACGTCCAAAACGTGAAAATTTAGTCATAGTATAGTATGACGACGAAAACGTGAAAATTTAGTCATAGTATAGTTTGACGTCCAAAACGTGAAAATTTAGTCATAGTATAGTATGACGTCCAAAACGTGAAAAATTTAGTCATAGTATAGCATGACAACGAAGACGTGAAAATTTAGTCATAGTATAGTATGACGTCCAAAACGTGAAAATTTAGTCATAGAATAGTATGACGTCCAAAACGTGAAAATTTAGTGTGTCGTCCAAAACGTGAAAAATTTAGTCATATAGTATGACGTCCAAAACGTGAAAATTTAGTCATAGTATAGTATGACGTCCAAAACGTGAAAATTTAGTCATAGTATAGCATGACGACGAAAACGTGAAAATTTAGTCATAGTATAGTATGTCGTCCAAAACGTGAAAAATATAGTCATAGTATAGCATGACGTCCAAAACGTGAAAATTTAGTCATAGTATAGTATGACGACGAAAACGTGAAAAATTTAGTCATAGTTTAGTATGACATCCAAAACGTGAAAATTTAGTCATACTATAGTATGACGACGAAAACGTGAAAAATTTAGTCATAGTACAGTATGACGTCCAAAACGTGAAAATTTAGTCATAGTATAGCATGACGTCCAAAACGTGAAAATTTAGTCATAGTTTAGTATGACATCCAAAAAGTGAAAATTTAGTCATAGTTTAGTATGTCGTCCAAAACGTGAAAATTTAGTCATAGTATAGCATGTCGTCCAAAACGTGAAAATTTAGTCATAGTTTAGTATGACGTCCAAAACGTGAAAATTTAGTCATAGTATAGTATGTCGTCCAAAACGTGAAAAATATAGTCATAGTATAGTATGACGACGAAAATGTGAACATTTAGTCATAGTATAGCATGATGTCCAAAACGTGAAAATTTAGTCATAGTATAGTATGACGTCCAAAACGTGAAAATTTAGTTATAGTATAGCATGTCGTCCAAAACGTGCAAAAATTTAGTCATAGTATAGTATGTCGTCCAAAATGTGAAAAGTTTAGTCATAGTTTAGTATGACGTCCAAAACGTGAAAATTTAGTCATTTTAGTATGACGTCCAAAACGTGAAAATTTAGTCATAGTATAGTATGACGACCAAAACGTGAAAATTTAGTCATAGTATAGTATGTCGTCCAAAACGTGAAAAATATAGTCATAGTATAGTATGACGTCCAAAACGTGAAAATTTAGTCATAGTATAGTATGACGACGAAAACGTGAAAATTTAGTCATAGTATAGTATGTCGTCCAAAACGTGAAAAATATAGTCATAGTATAGCATGACGTCCAAAACGTGAAAATTTAGTCATAGTATAGTATGACGACGAAAACGTGAAAAATTTAGTCATAGTTTAGTATGACATCCAAAACGTGAAAATTTAGTCATACTATAGTATGACGACGAAAACGTGAAAAATTTAGTCGTAGTACAGTATGATGTCCAAAACGTGAAAATTTAGTCATAGTACAGTATGACGTCCAAAACGTGAAAATTTAGTCATAGTATAGCATGTCGTCCAAAACATGAAAAATATAGTCATAGTATAGTATGACGTCCAAAACGTGAAAATTTAGTCATAGTATAGCATGTCGTCCAAAACGTGAAAATTTAGTCATAGTATAGTATGACGTCCAAAACGTG
Organism: Xiphophorus birchmanni; assembly: GCA_036418095.1. Classification (NCBI taxonomy): domain Eukaryota; kingdom Metazoa; phylum Chordata; class Actinopteri; order Cyprinodontiformes; family Poeciliidae; genus Xiphophorus; species Xiphophorus birchmanni. The sequence continues at coordinate 44,229 of JAXBVF010000078.1, forward strand.
AAAATTTAGTCATAGTATAGTATGACGACGAAAACGTGAAAAATTTAGTCATAGTTTAGTATGACATCCAAAACGTGAAAATTTAGTCATAGTATAGTATGACGTCCAAAACGTGAAAATTTAGTCATAGTATAGTATGAAGTCCAAAACGTGAAAATTTAGTCATAGTATAGTATGACGTCCAAAACGTGAAAATTTAGTCATTATAGTATGACGACGAAAACGTGAAAAATTTAGTCATAGTATAGTATGACATCAAAACGTGAAAATTTAGTCATAGTATAGGTCGTCCAAAACGTGAAAAATATAGTCATAGTATAGTATGACGACGAAAATGTGAAAATTTAGTCATAGTATAGCATGACGTCCAAAACGTGAAAATTTAGTCATAGTACAGAATGACGTCCAAAACGTGAAAATTTAGTCATAGTATAGTATGACGACGAAAACGTGAAAAATTTAGTCATAGTTTAGTATGACATCCAAAACGTGAAAATTTAGTCATAGTATAGTATGACGTCCAAAACGTGAAAATTTAGTCATAGTATAGTATGAAGTCCAAAACGTGAAAATTTAGTCATAGTATAGTATGACGTCCAAAACGTGAAAATTTAGTCATAGTATAGTATGACGACGAAAACGTGAAAAATTTAGTCATAGTTTAGTATGACATCCAAAACGTGAAAATTTAGTCATAGTATAGTATGACGACGAAAACGTGAAAAATTTAGTCATAGTACAGTATGACGTCCAAAACGTGAAAATTTAGTCATAGTACAGTATGACGTCCAAAACATGAAAATTTAGTCATAGTATAGTATGACGACGAAAACGTGAAAAATTTAGTCATAGTATAGTATGTCGTCCAAAACGTGAAAAATTTAGTCATAGTATAGTATGACGACGAAAACGTGAAAATTTAGTCATAGTATAGTATGACATCCAAAACGTGAAAATTTAGTCATAGTATAGCATGTCGTCCAAAACGTGAAAAATTTAGTCATAGTATAGCATGTCGTCCAAAATGTGAAAAATATAGTCATAGTATAGTATGACGTCCAAAACGTGAAAATTTAGTCATAGTATAGTATGACGTCCAAAACGTGAAAATTTAGTCATAGTATAGTATGACGTCCAAAACGTGAAAATTTAGTCATAGAATAGTATGACGTCCAAAACGTGAAAATTTAGTCATAGTTTAGTATGACGTCCAAAACGTGAAAATTTAGTCATAGTATAGTATGACGACGAAAACGTGAAAATTTAGTCATAGTATAGTTTGACGTCCAAAACGTGAAAATTTAGTCATAGTATAGTATGACGTCCAAAACGTGAAAAATTTAGTCATAGTATAGCATGACAACGAAGACGTGAAAATTTAGTCATAGTATAGTATGACGTCCAAAACGTGAAAATTTAGTCATAGAATAGTATGACGTCCAAAACGTGAAAATTTAGTGTGTCGTCCAAAACGTGAAAAATTTAGTCATATAGTATGACGTCCAAAACGTGAAAATTTAGTCATAGTATAGTATGACGTCCAAAACGTGAAAATTTAGTCATAGTATAGCATGACGACGAAAACGTGAAAATTTAGTCATAGTATAGTATGTCGTCCAAAACGTGAAAAATATAGTCATAGTATAGCATGACGTCCAAAACGTGAAAATTTAGTCATAGTATAGTATGACGACGAAAACGTGAAAAATTTAGTCATAGTTTAGTATGACATCCAAAACGTGAAAATTTAGTCATACTATAGTATGACGACGAAAACGTGAAAAATTTAGTCATAGTACAGTATGACGTCCAAAACGTGAAAATTTAGTCATAGTATAGCATGACGTCCAAAACGTGAAAATTTAGTCATAGTTTAGTATGACATCCAAAAAGTGAAAATTTAGTCATAGTTTAGTATGTCGTCCAAAACGTGAAAATTTAGTCATAGTATAGCATGTCGTCCAAAACGTGAAAATTTAGTCATAGTTTAGTATGACGTCCAAAACGTGAAAATTTAGTCATTATAGTATGACGACGAAAACGTGAAAAATTTAGTCATAGTATAGTATGACATCAAAACGTGAAAATTTAGTCATAGTATAGGTCGTCCAAAACGTGAAAAATATAGTCATAGTATAGTATGACGACGAAAATGTGAAAATTTAGTCATAGTATAGCATGACGTCCAAAACGTGAAAATTTAGTCATAGTACAGAATGACGTCCAAAACGTGAAAATTTAGTCATAGTATAGTATGACGACGAAAACGTGAAAAATTTAGTCATAGTTTAGTATGACATCCAAAACGTGAAAATTTAGTCATAGTATAGTATGACGTCCAAAACGTGAAAATTTAGTCATAGTATAGTATGAAGTCCAAAACGTGAAAATTTAGTCATAGTATAGTATGACGTCCAAAACGTGAAAATTTAGTCATAGTATAGTATGACGACGAAAACGTGAAAAATTTAGTCATAGTTTAGTATGACATCCAAAACGTGAAAATTTAGTCATAGTATAGTATGACGACGAAAACGTGAAAAATTTAGTCATAGTACAGTATGACGTCCAAAACGTGAAAATTTAGTCATAGTACAGTATGACGTCCAAAACATGAAAATTTAGTCATAGTATAGTATGACGACGAAAACGTGAAAAATTTAGTCATAGTATAGTATGTCGTCCAAAACGTGAAAAATTTAGTCATAGTATAGTATGACGACGAAAACGTGAAAATTTAGTCATAGTATAGTATGACATCCAAAACGTGAAAATTTAGTCATAGTATAGCATGTCGTCCAAAACGTGAAAAATTTAGTCATAGTATAGCATGTCGTCCAAAATGTGAAAAATATAGTCATAGTATAGTATGACGTCCAAAACGTGAAAATTTAGTCATAGTATAGTATGACGTCCAAAACGTGAAAATTTAGTCATAGTATAGTATGACGTCCAAAACGTGAAAATTTAGTCATAGAATAGTATGACGTCCAAAACGTGAAAATTTAGTCATAGTTTAGTATGACGTCCAAAACGTGAAAATTTAGTCATAGTATAGTATGACGACGAAAACGTGAAAATTTAGTCATAGTATAGTTTGACGTCCAAAACGTGAAAATTTAGTCATAGTATAGTATGACGTCCAAAACGTGAAAAATTTAGTCATAGTATAGCATGACAACGAAGACGTGAAAATTTAGTCATAGTATAGTATGACGTCCAAAACGTGAAAATTTAGTCATAGAATAGTATGACGTCCAAAACGTGAAAATTTAGTGTGTCGTCCAAAACGTGAAAAATTTAGTCATATAGTATGACGTCCAAAACGTGAAAATTTAGTCATAGTATAGTATGACGTCCAAAACGTGAAAATTTAGTCATAGTATAGCATGACGACGAAAACGTGAAAATTTAGTCATAGTATAGTATGTCGTCCAAAACGTGAAAAATATAGTCATAGTATAGCATGACGTCCAAAACGTGAAAATTTAGTCATAGTATAGTATGACGACGAAAACGTGAAAAATTTAGTCATAGTTTAGTATGACATCCAAAACGTGAAAATTTAGTCATACTATAGTATGACGACGAAAACGTGAAAAATTTAGTCATAGTACAGTATGACGTCCAAAACGTGAAAATTTAGTCATAGTATAGCATGACGTCCAAAACGTGAAAATTTAGTCATAGTTTAGTATGACATCCAAAAAGTGAAAATTTAGTCATAGTTTAGTATGTCGTCCAAAACGTGAAAATTTAGTCATAGTATAGCATGTCGTCCAAAACGTGAAAATTTAGTCATAGTTTAGTATGACGTCCAAAACGTGAAAATTTAGTCATAGTATAGTATGTCGTCCAAAACGTGAGAAATATAGTCATAGTATAGTATGACGACGAAAATGTGAACATTTAGTCATAGTATAGCATGATGTCCAAAACGTGAAAATTTAGTCATAGTATAGTATGACGTCCAAAACGTGAAAATTTAGTCATAGTATAGCATGTCGTCCAAAACGTGCAAAAATTTAGTCATAGTATAGTATGTCGTCCAAAACGTGAAAAATGTAGTCATAGTATAGCATGTCGTCCAAAACATGAAAAATATAGTCATAGTATAGTATTACGACGAAAACGTGAAAAATTTAGTCATAGTTTATGACATCCAAAACGTGAAAATTTAGTCATAGTATAGTATGATGTCCAAAACGTGAAAATTTAGTCATAGTATAGTATGAAGTCCAAAACGTGAAAATTTAGTCATAGTATAGTATGACGACGAAAACGTGAAAGATTTAGTCATAGTTTAGTATGACATCCAAAACGTGAAAATTTAGTCATAGTATAGTATGACGACGAAAACGTGAAAAATTTAGTCATAGTACAGTATGACGTCCAAAACGTGAAAATTTAGTCATAGTACAGTATGACGTCCAAAATGTGAAAATTTAGTCATAGTATAGTATGACGACGAAAACGTGAAAAATTTAGTCATAGTATAGTATGTCGTCCAAAACGTGAAAAATTTAGTCATAGTATAGTATGACGACGAAAACGTGAAAATTTAGTCATAGTATAGTATGACATCCAAAACGTGAAAATTTAGTCATAGTATAGCATGTCGTCCAAAACGTGAAAAATTTAGTCATAGTATAGCATGTCGTCCAAAATGTGAAAAGTTTAGTCATAGTATATTATGACGTCCAAAACGTGAAAATTTAGTCATAGTTTAGTATGACGTCCAAAACGTGAAAATTTAGTCATTTTAGTATGACGTCCAAAACGTGAAAATTTAGTCATAGTTTAGTATGACGTCCAAAACGTGAAAATTTAGTCATAGTACAGTATGACGTCCAAAACGTGAAAATTTAGTCATAGTATAGCATCTCGTCCAAAACATGAAAAATATAGTCATAGTATAGTATGACGTCCAAAACGTGAAAATGTAGTCATAGTATAGCATGTCGTCCAAAACGTGAAAAATTTAGTCATAGTATAGCTTGTCGTCCAAAACGTGAAAATTTAGTCATAGTATATATAGTATGACGTCCAAAACGTGAAAATTTAGTCATAGTATAGTATGTCGTCCAAAACGTGAAAAATTTAGTCATAGTATAGCATGTCGTCCAAAACGTGAAAATTTAGTCATAGTATAGTATGACGTCCAAAACGTGAAAATTTAGTCATAGTATAGTATGACGTCCAAAACGTGAAAATTTAGTCATAGTATAGTATGACGACGAAAACGTGAAAATTTAGTCATAGTATAGTATGTCGTCCAAAACGTAAAAAATTTAGTCATAGTATAGCATGTCGTCCAAAACATGAAAAATATAGTCATAGTATAGTATGACGTGCAAAACGTGAAAATTTAGTCATAGTATAGTATGACGTCCAAAACGTGAAAATTTAGTCATAGTATAATATGACGCCCAAAACGTGAAAATTTAGTCATAGAATAGTATGACGTCCAAAACGTGAAAATTTAGTCATAGTATAGCATGTCGTCCAAAACGTGCAAAAATTTAGTCATAGTATAGTATGTCGTCCAAAATGTGAAAAGTTTAGTCATAGTTTAGTATGACGTCCAAAACGTGAAAATTTAGTCATTTTAGTATGACGTCCAAAACGTGAAAATTTAGTCATAGTATAGTATGACGACCAAAACGTGAAAATTTAGTCATAGTATAGTATGTCGTCCAAAACGTGAAAAATATAGTCATAGTATAGTATGACGTCCAAAACGTGAAAATTTAGTCATAGTATAGTATGACGACGAAAACGTGAAAATTTAGTCATAGTATAGTATGTCGTCCAAAACGTGAAAAATATAGTCATAGTATAGCATGACGTCCAAAACATGAAAATTTAGTCATAGTATAGTATGACGACGAAAACGTGAAAAATTTAGTCATAGTTTAGTATGACATCCAAAACGTGAAAATTTAGTCATACTATAGTATGACGACGAAAACGTGAAAAATTTAGTCGTAGTACAGTATGATGTCCAAAACGTGAAAATTTAGTCATAGTACAGTATGACGTCCAAAACGTGAAAATTTAGTCATAGTATAGCATGTCGTCCAAAACATGAAAAATATAGTCATAGTATAGTATGACGTCCAAAACGTGAAAATTTAGTCATAGTATAGCATGTCGTCCAAAACGTGAAAATTTAGTCATAGTATAGTATGACGTCCAAAACGTGAAAATTTAGTCATAGTATAGTATGACGACGAAAACGTGAAAAATTTAGTCATAGTTTAGTATGACATCCAAAACGTGAAAATTTAGTCATAGTATAGTATGACGTCCAAAACGTGAAAATTTAGTCATAGTATAGTATGAAGTCCAAAACGTGAAAATTTAGTCATAGTATAGTATGACGTCCAAAACGTGAAAATTTAGTCATTATAGTATGACGACGAAAACGTGAAAAATTTAGTCATAGTATAGTATGACATCAAAACGTGAAAATTTAGTCATAGTATAGGTCGTCCAAAACGTGAAAAATATAGTCATAGTATAGTATGACGACGAAAATGTGAAAATTTAGTCATAGTATAGCATGACGTCCAAAACGTGAAAATTTAGTCATAGTACAGAATGACGTCCAAAACGTGAAAATTTAGTCATAGTATAGTATGACGACGAAAACGTGAAAAATTTAGTCATAGTTTAGTATGACATCCAAAACGTGAAAATTTAGTCATAGTATAGTATGACGTCCAAAACGTGAAAATTTAGTCATAGTATAGTATGAAGTCCAAAACGTGAAAATTTAGTCATAGTATAGTATGACGTCCAAAACGTGAAAATTTAGTCATAGTATAGTATGACGACGAAAACGTGAAAAATTTAGTCATAGTTTAGTATGACATCCAAAACGTGAAAATTTAGTCATAGTATAGTATGACGATGAAAACGTGAAAAATTTAGTCATAGTACAGTATGACGTCCAAAACGTGAAAATTTAGTCATAGTACAGTATGACGTCCAAAACATGAAAATTTAGTCATAGTATAGTATGACGACGAAAACGTGAAAAATTTAGTCATAGTATAGTATGTCGTCCAAAACGTGAAAAATTTAGTCATAGTATAGTATGACGACGAAAACGTGAAAATTTAGTCATAGTATAGTATGACATCCAAAACGTGAAAATTTAGTCATAGTATAGCATGTCGTCCAAAACGTGAAAAATTTAGTCATAGTATAGCATGTCGTCCAAAATGTGAAAAATATAGTCATAGTATAGTATGACGTCCAAAACGTGAAAATTTAGTCATAGTATAGTATGACGTCCAAAACGTGAAAATTTAGTCATAGTATAGTATGACGTCCAAAACGTGAAAATTTAGTCATAGTATAGTATGACGTCCAAAACGTGAAAATTTAGTCATAGTATAGTATGACGTCCAAAACGTGAAAATTTAGTCATAGTATAGTATGACGTCCAAAACGTGAAAATTTAGTCATAGAATAGTATGACGTCCAAAACGTGAAAATTTAGTCATAGTTTAGTATGACGTCCAAAACGTGAAAATTTAGTCATAGTATAGTATGACGACGAAAACGTGAAAATTTAGTCATAGTATAGTTTGACGTCCAAAACGTGAAAATTTAGTCATAGTATAGTATGACGTCCAAAACGTGAAAAATTTAGTCATAGTATAGCATGACAACGAAGACGTGAAAATTTAGTCATAGTATAGTATGACGTCCAAAACGTGAAAATTTAGTCATAGAATAGTATGACGTCCAAAACGTGAAAATTTAGTGTGTCGTCCAAAACGTGAAAAATTTAGTCATATAGTATGACGTCCAAAACGTGAAAATTTAGTCATAGTATAGCATGACGACGAAAACGTGAAAATTTAGTCATAGTATAGTATGTCGTCCAAAACGTGAAAAATATAGTCATAGTATAGCATGACGTCCAAAACGTGAAAATTTAGTCATAGTATAGTATGACGACGAAAACGTGAAAAATTTAGTCATAGTTTAGTATGACATCCAAAACGTGAAAATTTAGTCATACTATAGTATGACGACGAAAACGTGAAAAATTTAGTCATAGTACAGTATGACGTCCAAAACGTGAAAATTTAGTCATAGTATAGCATGACGTCCAAAACGTGAAAATTTAGTCATAGTTTAGTATGACATCCAAAAAGTGAAAATTTAGTCATAGTTTAGTATGTCGTCCAAAACGTGAAAATTTAGTCATAGTATAGCATGTCGTCCAAAACGTGAAAATTTAGTCATAGTTTAGTATGACGTCCAAAACGTGAAAATTTAGTCATAGTATAGTATGTCGTCCAAAACGTGAGAAATATAGTCATAGTATAGTATGACGACGAAAATGTGAACATTTAGTCATAGTATAGCATGATGTCCAAAACGTGAAAATTTAGTCATAGTATAGTATGACGTCCAAAACGTGAAAATTTAGTCATAGTATAGCATGTCGTCCAAAACGTGCAAAAATTTAGTCATAGTATAGTATGTCGTCCAAAACGTGAAAAATTTAGTCATAGTATAGCATGTCGTCCAAAACGTGAAAAATGTAGTCATAGTATAGCATGTCGTCCAAAACATGAAAAATATAGTCATAGTATAGTATTACGACGAAAACGTGAAAAATTTAGTCATAGTTTATGACATCCAAAACGTGAAAATTTAGTCATAGTATAGTATGATGTCCAAAACGTGAAAATTTAGTCATAGTATAGTATGAAGTCCAAAACGTGAAAATTTAGTCATAGTATAGTATGACGACGAAAACGTGAAAGATTTAGTCATAGTTTAGTATGACATCCAAAACGTGAAAATTTAGTCATAGTATAGTATGACGACGAAAACGTGAAAAATTTAGTCATAGTACAGTATGACGTCCAAAACGTGAAAATTTAGTCATAGTACAGTATGACGTCCAAAATGTGAAAATTTAGTCATAGTATAGTATGACGACGAAAACGTGAAAAATTTAGTCATAGTATAGTATGTCGTCCAAAACGTGAAAAATTTAGTCATAGTATAGTATGACGACGAAAACGTGAAAATTTAGTCATAGTATAGTATGACATCCAAAACGTGAAAATTTAGTCATAGTATAGCATGTCGTCCAAAACGTGAAAAATTTAGTCATAGTATAGCATGTCGTCCAAAATGTGAAAAGTTTAGTCATAGTATATTATGACGTCCAAAACGTGAAAATTTAGTCATAGTTTAGTATGACGTCCAAAACGTGAAAATTTAGTCATTTTAGTATGACGTCCAAAACGTGAAAATTTAGTCATAGTTTAGTATGACATCCAAAACGTGAAAATTTAGTCATACTATAGTATGATGACGAAAACGTGAAAAATTTAGTCGTAGTACAGTATGACGTCCAAAACGTGAAAATTTAGTCATAGTACAGTATGACGTCCAAAACGTGAAAATTTAGTCATAGTATAGCATCTCGTCCAAAACATGAAAAATATAGTCATAGTATAGTATGACGTCCAAAACGTGAAAATGTAGTCATAGTATAGCATGTCGTCCAAAACGTGAAAAATTTAGTCATAGTATAGCTTGTCGTCCAAAACGTGAAAATTTAGTCATAGTATATATAGTATGACGTCCAAAACGTGAAAATTTAGTCATAGTATAGTATGTCGTCCAAAACGTGAAAAATTTAGTCATAGTATAGCATGTCGTCCAAAATGTGAAAATTTAGTCATAGTATAGTATGACGACGAAAACGTGAAAAATTTAGTCATAGTATAGTATGTCGTCCAAAACGTGAAAAATTTAGTCATAGTATAGTATGACGACGAAAACGTGAAAATTTAGTCATAGTATAGTATGACATCCAAAACGTGAAAATTTAGTCATAGTATAGCATGTCGTCCAAAACGTGAAAAATTTAGTCATAGTATAGCATGTCGTCCAAAATGTGAAAAGTTTAGTCATAGTATATTATGACGTCCAAAACGTGAAAATTTAGTCATAGTTTAGTATGATGTCCAAAACGTGAAAATTTAGTCATTTTAGTATGACGTCCAAAACGTGAAAATTTAGTCATAGTTTAGTATGACATCCAAAACGTGAAAATTTAGTCATACTATAGTATGATGACGAAAACGTGAAAAATTTAGTCGTAGTACAGTATGACGTCCAAAACGTGAAAATTTAGTCATAGTACAGTATGACGTCCAAAACGTGAAAATTTAGTCATAGTATAGCATCTCGTCCAAAACATGAAAAATATAGTCATAGTATAGTATGACGTCCAAAACGTGAAAATGTAGTCATAGTATATCATGTCGTCCAAAACGTGAAAAATTTAGTCATAGTATAGCTTGTCGTCCAAAACGTGAAAATTTAGTCATAGTATATATAGTATGACGTCCAAAACGTGAAAATTTAGTCATAGTATAGTATGTCGTCCAAAACGTGAAAAATTTAGTCATAGTATAGCATGTCGTCCAAAACGTGAAAATTTAGTCATAGTATAGTATGACGTCCAAAACGTGAAAATTTAGTCATAGTATAGTATGTCGTCCAAAACGTGAAAAATTTAGTCATAGTATAGTATGACGTCCAAAACGTGAAAATTTAGTCATAGTATATATAGTATGACGTCCAAAACGTGAAAATTTAGTCATAGTATAGTATGACGTCCAAAACGTGAAAATTTAGTCATAGTATAGTATGACGACGAAAACGTGAAAATTTAGTCATAGTATAGTATGTCGTCCAAAACGTAAAAAATTTAGTCATAGTATAGCATGTCGTCCAAAACATGAAAAATATAGTCATAGTATAGTATGACGTGCAAAACGTGAAAATTTAGTCATAGTATAGTATGTCGTCCAAAACGTGAGAAATATAGTCATAGTTTAGTATGACATCCAAAACGTGAAAATTTAGTCATAGTATAGTATGACGTCCAAAACGTGAAAATTTAGTCATAGTATAGTATGAAGTCCAAAACGTGAAAATTTAGTCATAGTATAGTATGACGTCCAAAACGTGAAAATTTAGTCATAGTATAGTATGACGACGAAAACGTGAAAAATTTAGTCATAGTTTAGTATGACATCCAAAACGTGAAAATTTAGTCATAGTATAGTATGACGACGAAAACGTGAAAAATTTAGTCATAGTACAGCATGACGTCCAAAACGTGAAAATTTAGTCATAGTACAGTATGACGTCCAAAACATGAAAATTTAGTCATAGTATAGTATGACGACGAAAACGTGAAAAATTTAGTCATAGTATAGTATGTCGTCCAAAACGTAAAAAATTTAGTCATAGTATAGTATGACGACGAAAACGTGAAAATTTAGTCATAGTATAGTATGACATCCAAAACGTGAAAATTTAGTCATAGTATAGCATGTCGTCCAAAACGTGAAAAATTTAGTCATAGTATAGCATGTCGTCCAAAATGTGAAAAATATAGTCATAGTATAGTATGACGTCCAAAACGTGAAAATTTAGTCATAGTATAGTATGACGTCCAAAACGTGAAAATTTAGTCATAGTATAGTATGACGTCCAAAACGTGAAAATTTAGTCATAGTATAGTATGACGTCCAAAACGTGAAAATTTAGTCATAGTATAGTATGACGTCCAAAACGTGAAAATTTAGTCATAGTATAGTATGACGTCCAAAACGTGAAAATTTAGTCATAGAATAGTATGACGTCCAAAACGTGAAAATTTAGTCATAGTTTAGTATGACGTCCAAAACGTGAAAATTTAGTCATAGTATAGTATGACGACGAAAACGTGAAAATTTAGTCATAGTATAGTTTGACGTCCAAAACGTGAAAATTTAGTCATAGTATAGTATGACGTCCAAAACGTGAAAAATTTAGTCATAGTATAGCATGACAACGAAGACGTGAAAATTTAGTCATAGTATAGTATGACGTCCAAAACGTGAAAATTTAGTCATAGAATAGTATGACGTCCAAAACGTGAAAATTTAGTGTGTCGTCCAAAACGTGAAAAATTTAGTCATATAGTATGACGTCCAAAACGTGAAAATTTAGTCATAGTATAGTATGACGTCCAAAACGTGAAAATTTAGTCATAGTATAGCATGACGACGAAAACGTGAAAATTTAGTCATAGTATAGTATGTCGTCCAAAACGTGAAAAATATAGTCATAGTATAGCATGACGTCCAAAACGTGAAAATTTAGTCATAGTATAGTATGACGACGAAAACGTGAAAAATTTAGTCATAGTTTAGTATGACATCCAAAACGTGAAAATTTAGTCATACTATAGTATGACGACGAAAACGTGAAAAATTTAGTCATAGTACAGTATGACGTCCAAAACGTGAAAATTTAGTCATAGTATAGCATGACGTCCAAAACGTGAAAATTTAGTCATAGTTTAGTATGACATCCAAAAAGTGAAAATTTAGTCATAGTTTAGTATGTCGTCCAAAACGTGAAAATTTAGTCATAGTATAGCATGTCGTCCAAAACGTGAAAATTTAGTCATAGTTTAGTATGACGTCCAAAACGTGAAAATTTAGTCATAGTATAGTATGTCGTCCAAAACGTGAGAAATATAGTCATAGTATAGTATGACGACGAAAATGTGAACATTTAGTCATAGTATAGCATGATGTCCAAAACGTGAAAATTTAGTCATAGTATAGTATGACGTCCAAAACGTGAAAATTTAGTCATAGTATAGCATGTCGTCCAAAACGTGCAAAAATTTAGTCATAGTATAGTATGTCGTCCAAAACGTGAAAAATTTAGTCAT
>JAXBVF010000080.1:0-55464 GCA_036418095.1 Xiphophorus birchmanni
ATATCAGGTGGGTGGAAATCTAAAAGTATACAAGCTAAGACAATTTTTTGTTGCAATGTACCCATTTATGTTTTCTTAGACAATGTACAAAATACATTAAGCCAAAAGAACAAAGATGTAGCACACCAGAATATAGCTAATCCAGCTAATTCCATCGACAGTCCCAGAGGCAAGTACAAAACAGCAAAGTAATTAAAGACATCATAGCTATGTTCTGCATAAAATTGGAAATAATATTCCCTCTTTTTCTCCTATATTACCAAAAGGAACACACCATTCTTCCTTTTGCTTTCATCCTGTCCTCAAACCTCCATGGCAATCAGTTAGAAAATAAGTAATTTGCTTTATTTTCAATTCTACAGAAGCCCGACACAACAGCTCAATTTTTCTCTACACCTTTCCTTTTGCAAACATTACCTAAATGAATTGGAATGTATGACATTTTCACATTTTCGTCGTCATACTATACTATGACTAAATTTTCACGTTTTGGACGTCATACTAAACTATGACTAATTTTCACGTTTGGACGTCATACTAAACTATGACTAATTTTCACGTTTTGGACGTCATAATATACTATGACTAAACTTTTCACATTTTCGTCGTCATACTATACTATGACTAAATTTTCACGTTTTGGATGTCATACTAAACTATGACTAAATTTTCACGTTTTGGACGTCATAATATACTATGACTAAACTTTTCACATTTTGGACGACATGCTATACTATGACTAAATTTTTCACGTTTTGGACGACATGCTATTCTATGACTAAATTTTCACGTTTTGGACGTCATACTATTCTATGACTAAATTTTCACGTTTTGGGCGTCATATTATACTATGACTAAATTTTCACGTTTTGGACGTCATACTATACTATGACTAATTTTTCACGTTTTGGACGACATACTATACTATGACTAAATTTTTCACGTTTTCGTCGTCATACTATACTATGACTAAATTTTCACGTTTTGGACGTCATACTGTACTATGACTAAATTTTCACGTTTTGGATGTCATACTAAACTATGACTAAATTTTTCACGTTTTCGTCGTCATACTATACTATGACTAAATTTTCACGTTTTCGTCGTCATACTATACTATGACTAAATTTTCACGTTCTGGACGTCATACTAAACTATGACTAAATTTTCACGTTTTGGACGTCATACTAAACTATGACTAAATTTTCACGTTTTGGACGTCATAATATACTATGACTAAACTTTTCACATTTTGGACGACATACTATACTATGACTAAATTTTCAGGTTTTGGATGTCATACTAAACTATGACTAAATTTTTCACGTTTTCGTCGTCATACTATACTATGACTAAATTTTCACGTTTTGGACGTCATACTATACTATGACTAAATTTTCACGTTTTGGACTTCATACTATACTATGACTAAATTTTCACGTTTTGGACTTCATACTATACTATGACTAAATTTTCACGTTTTGGACGTCATACTATACTATGACTAAATTTTCACGTTTTGGATGTCATACTAAACTATGACTAAATTTTTCACGTTTTCGTCGTCATACTATACTATGACTAAATTTTCACGTTTTGGACGTCATTCTGTACTATGACTAAATTTTCACGTTTTGGACGTCATGCTATACTATGACTAAATTTTCACATTTTCGTCGTCATACTATACTATGACTATATTTTTCACGTTTTGGACGACATACTATACTATGACTAAATTTTCACGTTTTGGATGTCATACTATACTATGACTAAATTTTCACGTTTTCGTCGTCATACTATACTATGACTTAATTTTTCACGTTTTGGACGACATACTATACTATGACTAAATTTTTCACGTTTTCGTCGTCATACTATACTATGACTAAATTTTCACGTTTTGGACGTCATACTGTACTATGACTAAATTTTCACGTTTTGGATGTCATACTGTACTATGACTAAATTTTTCACGTTTTCGTCGTCATACTATACTATGACTAAATTTTCACGTTTTGGACGTCATACTAAACTATGACTAAATTTTCACGTTTTGGACGTCATTCTGTACTATGACTAAATTTTCACGTTTTGGACGTCATGCTATACTATGACTAAATTTTCACATTTTCGTCGTCATACTATACTATGACTAAATTTTCACGTTTTGGACGTCATACTAAACTATGACTAAATTTTCACGTTTTGGACGTCATACTAAACTATGACTAAATTTTCACGTTTTGGACGTCATAATATACTATGACTAAACTTTTCACATTTTCGTCGTCATACTATACTATGACTAAATTTTCACGTTTTGGACGTCATACTAAACTATGACTAAATTTTCACGTTTTGGACGTCATAATATGCTATGACTAAACTTTTCACATTTTGGACGACATGCTATACTATGACTAAATTTTTCACGTTTTGGACGACATGCTATACTATGACTAAATTTTCACGTTTTGGACGTCATACTATTCTATGACTAAATTTTCACGTTTTGGGCGTCATACTATACTATGACTAAATTTTCACGTTTTGGACGTCATACTAAACTATGACTAAATTTTCACGTTTTGGACGTCATACTATACTATGACTATATTTTTCATGTTTTCGTCGTCATACTATAGTATGACTAAATTTTCACATTTTCGTCGTCATACTATACTATGACTATATTTTTCACATTTTGGACGACATGCTATACTATGACTAAATTTTTCACGTTTTGGACGACATGCTATACTATGACTAAATTTTCACGTTTTGGACGTCATACTGTACTATGACTAAATTTTTCACGTTTTCGTCGTCATACTATACTATGACTAAATTTTCACGTTTTGGACGTCATACTGTACTATGACTAAATTTTTCACGTTTTCGTCGTCATACTATACTATGACTAAATTTTCACGTTTTGGATGTCATACTAAACTATGACTAAATTTTTCACGTTTTCGTCGTCATACTATACTATGACTAAATTTTCACGTTTTGGACGTCATACTATACTATGACTAAATTTTCACGTTTTGGACTTCATACTATACTATGACTAAATTTTCACGTTTTGGACGTCATACTATACTATGACTAAATTTTCACGTTTTGGATGTCATACTAAACTATGACTAAATTTTTCACGTTTTCGTCGTCATACTATACTATGACTAAATTTTCACGTTTTGGACGTCATTCTGTACTATCACTAAATTTTCACGTTTTGGACGTCATGCTATACTATGACTAAATTTTCACATTTTCGTCGTCATACTATACTATGACTATATTTTTCACGTTTTGGACGACATACTATACTATGACTAAATTTTCACGTTTTGGACGTCATACTGTACTATGACTAAATTTTTCACGTTTTCGTCGTCATACTATACTATGACTAAATTTTCACGTTTTGGACGTCATACTAAACTATGACTAAATTTTCACGTTTTGGACGTCATTCTGTACTATGACTAAATTTTCACGTTTTGGACGTCATGCTATACTATGACTAAATTTTCACATTTTCGTCGTCATACTATACTATGACTAAATTTTCACGTTTTGGACGTCATACTAAACTATGACTAAATTTTCACGTTTTGGACGTCATACTAAACTATGACTAAATTTTCACGTTTTGGACGTCATAATATACTATGACTAAACTTTTCACATTTTCGTCGTCATACTATACTATGACTAAATTTTCACGTTTTGGACGTCATACTAAACTATGACTAAATTTTCACGTTTTGGACGTCATAATATACTATGACTAAACTTTTCACATTTTGGACGACATGCTATACTATGACTAAATTTTTCACGTTTTGGACGACATGCTATACTATGACTAAATTTTCACGTTTTGGACGTCATACTATTCTATGACTAAATTTTCACGTTTTGGGCGTCATATTATACTATGACTAAATTTTCACGTTTTGGACGTCATACTATACTATGACTAAATTTTCACGTTTTGGACGTCATACTATACTATGACTATATTTTTCATGTTTTGGACGACATGCTATACTATGACTAAATTTTTTACGTTTTGGACGACATACTATACTATGACTAAATTTTCACGTTTTGGACGTCATACTATACTATGACTAAATTTTCACGTTTTGGACGACATGCTATACTATGACTAAATTTTTCACGTTTTGGACGACATACTATACTATGACTAAATTTTCACATTTTGGACGTCATACTATATATACTATGACTAAATTTTCACGTTTTGGACGACAAGCTATACTATGACTAAATTTTTCACGTTTTGGACGACATGCTATACTATGACTACATTTTTCACGTTTTGGACGACATGCTATACTATGACTAAATTTTCACGTTTTGGATGTCATACTATACTATGACTAAATTTTTCACGTTTTGGACGTCATACTATACTATGACTAAATTTTTCACGTTTTGGACGACATACTATACTATGACTAAATTTTCACGTTTTGGACGTCATACTGTACTATGACTAAATTTTCACGTTTTGGACGTCATGCTATACTATGACTAAATTTTCACATTTTCGTCGTCATACTATACTATGACTATATTTTTCACGTTTTGGACGACATACTATACTATGACTAAATTTTCACGTTTTGGATGTCATACTATACTATGACTAAATTTTTCACGTTTTCGTCGTCATACTATACTATGACTAAATTTTCACGTTTTGGACGTCATACTGTACTATGACTAAATTTTCACGTTTTGGATGTCATACTGTACTATGACTAAATTTTTCACGTTTTCGTCGTCATACTATACTATGACTAAATTTTCACGTTTTGGACGTCATACTAAACTATGACTAAATTTTCACGTTTTGGACGTCATTCTGTACTATGACTAAATTTTCACGTTTTGGACGTCATGCTATACTATGACTAAATTTTCACATTTTCGTCGTCATACTATACTATGACTAAATTTTCACGTTTTGGACGTCATACTAAACTATGACTAAATTTTCACGTTTTGGACGTCATACTAAACTATGACTAATTTTTCACGTTTTGGACGACATGCTATACTATGACTAAACTTTTCACATTTTCGTCGTCATACTATACTATGACTAAATTTTCACGTTTTGGACGTCATACTAAACTATGACTAAATTTTCACGTTTTGGACGTCATAATATGCTATGACTAAACTTTTCACATTTTGGACGACATGCTATACTATGACTAAATTTTTCACGTTTTGGACGACATGCTATACTATGACTAAATTTTCACGTTTTGGACGTCATACTATTCTATGACTAAATTTTCACGTTTTGGGCGTCATATTATACTATGACTAAATTTTCACGTTTTGGACGTCATACTATACTATGACTAAATTTTCACGTTTTGGACGTCATACTAAACTATGACTAAATTTTCACGTTTTGGACGTCATACTATACTATGACTATATTTTTCATGTTTTCGTCGTCATACTATAGTATGACTAAATTTTCACATTTTCGTCGTCATACTATACTATGACTATATTTTTCACATTTTGGACGACATGCTATACTATGACTAAATTTTTCACGTTTTGGACGACATGCTATACTATGACTAAATTTTCACGTTTTGGACGTCATACTGTACTATGACTAAATTTTTCACGTTTTCGTCGTCATACTATACTATGACTAAATTTTCACGTTTTGGACGTCATACTGTACTATGACTAAATTTTTCACGTTTTCGTCGTCATACTATACTATGACTAAATTTTCACGTTTTGGATGTCATACTAAACTATGACTAAATTTTTCACGTTTTCGTCGTCATACTATACTATGACTAAATTTTCACGTTTTGGACGTCATACTATACTATGACTAAATTTTCACGTTTTGGACTTCATACTATACTATGACTAAATTTTCACGTTTTGGACGTCATACTATACTATGACTAAATTTTCACGTTTTGGACGTCATACTATACTATGACTAAATTTTCACGTTTTGGACGTCATACTATACTATGACTAAATTTTCACGTTTTGGACGTCATACTATACTATGACTAAATTTTCACGTTTTGGACGTCATACTATACTATGACTATATTTTTCACATTTTGGACGACATGCTATACTATGACTAAATTTTTCACGTTTTGGACGACATGCTATACTATGACTAAATTTTCACGTTTTGGATGTCATACTATACTATGACTAAATTTTCACGTTTTCGTCGTCATACTATACTATGACTAAATTTTTCACGTTTTGGACGACATACTATACTATGACTAAATTTTTCACGTTTTCGTCGTCATACTATACTATGACTAAATTTTCATGTTTTGGACGTCATACTGTACTATGACTAAATTTTCACGTTTTGGACGTCATACTGTACTATGACTAAATTTTTCACGTTTTCGTCGTCATACTATACTATGACTAAATTTTCACGTTTTGGACGTCATACTATACTATGACTAAATTTTCACGTTTTGGACTTCATACTATACTATGACTAAATTTTCACGTTTTGGACGTCATACTATACTATGACTAAATTTTCACGTTTTGGATGTCATAATATACTATGACTAAATTTTCACGTTTTGGACGTCATAATATACTATGACTAAACTTTTCACATTTTGGACGACATGCTATACTATGACTAAATTTTCACGTTTTGGACGTCATACTAAACTATGACTAAATTTTCACGTTTTGGACGTCATACTAAACTATGACTAATTTTTCACGTTTTGGACGACATGCTATACTATGACTAAACTTTTCACATTTTCGTCGTCATACTATACTATGACTAAATTTTCACGTTTTGGACGTCATACTAAACTATGACTAAATTTTCACGTTTTGGACGTCATAATATGCTATGACTAAACTTTTCACATTTTGGACGACATGCTATACTATGACTAAATTTTTCACGTTTTGGACGACATGCTATACTATGACTAAATTTTCACGTTTTGGACGTCATACTATTCTATGACTAAATTTTCACGTTTTGGGCGTCATATTATACTATGACTAAATTTTCACGTTTTGGACGTCATACTATACTATGACTAAATTTTCACGTTTTGGACGTCATACTAAACTATGACTAAATTTTCACGTTTTGGACGTCATACTATACTATGACTATATTTTTCATGTTTTCGTCGTCATACTATAGTATGACTAAATTTTCACATTTTCGTCGTCATACTATACTATGACTATATTTTTCACATTTTGGACGACATGCTATACTATGACTAAATTTTTCACGTTTTGGACGACATGCTATACTATGACTAAATTTTCACGTTTTGGACGTCATACTGTACTATGACTAAATTTTTCACGTTTTCGTCGTCATACTATACTATGACTAAATTTTCACGTTTTGGACGTCATACTGTACTATGACTAAATTTTTCACGTTTTGGACGTCATACTATACTATGACTAAATTTTTCACGTTTTGGACGACATACTATACTATGACTAAATTTTCACGTTTTGGACGTCATACTGTACTATGACTAAATTTTCACGTTTTGGACGTCATGCTATACTATGACTAAATTTTCACATTTTCGTCGTCATACTATACTATGACTATATTTTTCACGTTTTGGACGACATACTATACTATGACTAAATTTTCACGTTTTGGATGTCATACTATACTATGACTAAATTTTTCACGTTTTGGACGACATACTATACTATGACTAAATTTTTCACGTTTTCGTCGTCATACTATACTATGACTAAATTTTCACGTTTTGGACGTCATACTGTACTATGACTAAATTTTTCACGTTTTCGTCGTCATACTATACTATGACTAAATTTTCACGTTTTGGACGTCATACTAAACTATGACTAAATTTTCACGTTTTGGACGTCATTCTGTACTATGACTAAATTTTCACGTTTTGGACGTCATGCTATACTATGACTAAATTTTCACATTTTCGTCGTCATACTATACTATGACTAAATTTTCACGTTTTGGACGTCATACTAAACTATGACTAAATTTTCACGTTTTGGACGTCATACTAAACTATGACTAAATTTTCACGTTTTGGACGTCATAATATACTATGACTAAACTTTTCACATTTTCGTCGTCATACTATACTATGACTAAATTTTCACGTTTTGGACGTCATACTAAACTATGACTAAATTTTCACGTTTTGGACGTCATAATATACTATGACTAAACTTTTCACATTTTGGACGACATGCTATACTATGACTAAATTTTTCACGTTTTGGACGACATGCTATACTATGACTAAATTTTCACGTTTTGGACGTCATACTATTCTATGACTAAATTTTCACGTTTTGGGCGTCATATTATACTATGACTAAATTTTCACGTTTTGGACGTCATACTATACTATGACTAAATTTTCACGTTTTGGACGTCATACTATACTATGACTATATTTTTCATGTTTTGGACGACATGCTATACTATGACTAAATTTTTTACGTTTTGGACGACATACTATACTATGACTAAATTTTCACGTTTTGGACGTCATACTATACTATGACTAAATTTTCACGTTTTGGACGACATGCTATACTATGACTAAATTTTTCACGTTTTGGACGACATACTATACTATGACTAAATTTTCACATTTTGGACGTCATACTATATATACTATGACTAAATTTTCACGTTTTGGACGACAAGCTATACTATGACTAAATTTTTCACGTTTTGGACGACATGCTATACTATGACTACATTTTTCACGTTTTGGACGACATGCTATACTATGACTAAATTTTCACGTTTTGGATGTCATACTATACTATGACTAAATTTTTCACGTTTTGGACGTCATACTGTACTATGACTAAATTTTCACGTTTTGGATGTCATACTGTACTATGACTAAATTTTTCACGTTTTCGTCGTCATACTATACTATGACTAAATTTTCACGTTTTGGACGTCATACTAAACTATGACTAAATTTTCACGTTTTGGACGTCATTCTGTACTATGACTAAATTTTCACGTTTTGGACGTCATGCTATACTATGACTAAATTTTCACATTTTCGTCGTCATACTATACTATGACTAAATTTTCACGTTTTGGACGTCATACTAAACTATGACTAAATTTTCACGTTTTGGACGTCATACTAAACTATGACTAATTTTTCACGTTTTGGACGACATGCTATACTATGACTAAACTTTTCACATTTTCGTCGTCATACTATACTATGACTAAATTTTCACGTTTTGGACGTCATACTAAACTATGACTAAATTTTCACGTTTTGGACGTCATAATATGCTATGACTAAACTTTTCACATTTTGGACGACATGCTATACTATGACTAAATTTTTCACGTTTTGGACGACATGCTATACTATGACTAAATTTTCACGTTTTGGACGTCATACTATTCTATGACTAAATTTTCACGTTTTGGGCGTCATATTATACTATGACTAAATTTTCACGTTTTGGACGTCATACTATACTATGACTAAATTTTCACGTTTTGGACGTCATACTAAACTATGACTAAATTTTCACGTTTTGGACGTCATACTATACTATGACTATATTTTTCATGTTTTCGTCGTCATACTATAGTATGACTAAATTTTCACATTTTCGTCGTCATACTATACTATGACTATATTTTTCACATTTTGGACGACATGCTATACTATGACTAAATTTTTCACGTTTTGGACGACATGCTATACTATGACTAAATTTTCACGTTTTGGACGTCATACTGTACTATGACTAAATTTTTCACGTTTTCGTCGTCATACTATACTATGACTAAATTTTCACGTTTTGGACGTCATACTGTACTATGACTAAATTTTTCACGTTTTCGTCGTCATACTATACTATGACTAAATTTTCACGTTTTGGATGTCATACTAAACTATGACTAAATTTTTCACGTTTTCGTCGTCATACTATACTATGACTAAATTTTCACGTTTTGGACGTCATACTATACTATGACTAAATTTTCACGTTTTGGACTTCATACTATACTATGACTAAATTTTCACGTTTTGGACGTCATACTATACTATGACTAAATTTTCACGTTTTGGACGTCATACTATACTATGACTAAATTTTCACGTTTTGGACGTCATACTATACTATGACTAAATTTTCACGTTTTGGACGTCATACTATACTATGACTAAATTTTCACGTTTTGGACGTCATACTATACTATGACTATATTTTTCACATTTTGGACGACATGCTATACTATGACTAAATTTTTCACGTTTTGGACGACATGCTATACTATGACTAAATTTTCACGTTTTGGATGTCATACTATACTATGACTAAATTTTCACGTTTTCGTCGTCATACTATACTATGACTAAATTTTTCACGTTTTGGACGACATACTATACTATGACTAAATTTTTCACGTTTTCGTCGTCATACTATACTATGACTAAATTTTCATGTTTTGGACGTCATACTGTACTATGACTAAATTTTCACGTTTTGGACGTCATACTGTACTATGACTAAATTTTTCACGTTTTCGTCGTCATACTATACTATGACTAAATTTTCACGTTTTGGACGTCATACTATACTATGACTAAATTTTCACGTTTTGGACTTCATACTATACTATGACTAAATTTTCACGTTTTGGACGTCATACTATACTATGACTAAATTTTCACGTTTTGGATGTCATAATATACTATGACTAAATTTTCACGTTTTGGACGTCATAATATACTATGACTAAACTTTTCACATTTTGGACGACATGCTATACTATGACTAAATTTTCACGTTTTGGACGTCATACTAAACTATGACTAAATTTTCACGTTTTGGACGTCATACTAAACTATGACTAATTTTTCACGTTTTGGACGACATGCTATACTATGACTAAACTTTTCACATTTTCGTCGTCATACTATACTATGACTAAATTTTCACGTTTTGGACGTCATACTAAACTATGACTAAATTTTCACGTTTTGGACGTCATAATATGCTATGACTAAACTTTTCACATTTTGGACGACATGCTATACTATGACTAAATTTTTCACGTTTTGGACGACATGCTATACTATGACTAAATTTTCACGTTTTGGACGTCATACTATTCTATGACTAAATTTTCACGTTTTGGGCGTCATATTATACTATGACTAAATTTTCACGTTTTGGACGTCATACTATACTATGACTAAATTTTCACGTTTTGGACGTCATACTAAACTATGACTAAATTTTCACGTTTTGGACGTCATACTATACTATGACTATATTTTTCATGTTTTCGTCGTCATACTATAGTATGACTAAATTTTCACATTTTCGTCGTCATACTATACTATGACTATATTTTTCACATTTTGGACGACATGCTATACTATGACTAAATTTTTCACGTTTTGGACGACATGCTATACTATGACTAAATTTTCACGTTTTGGACGTCATACTGTACTATGACTAAATTTTTCACGTTTTCGTCGTCATACTATACTATGACTAAATTTTCACGTTTTGGACGTCATACTGTACTATGACTAAATTTTTCACGTTTTGGACGTCATACTATACTATGACTAAATTTTTCACGTTTTGGACGACATACTATACTATGACTAAATTTTCACGTTTTGGACGTCATACTGTACTATGACTAAATTTTCACGTTTTGGACGTCATGCTATACTATGACTAAATTTTCACATTTTCGTCGTCATACTATACTATGACTATATTTTTCACGTTTTGGACGACATACTATACTATGACTAAATTTTCACGTTTTGGATGTCATACTATACTATGACTAAATTTTTCACGTTTTGGACGACATACTATACTATGACTAAATTTTTCACGTTTTCGTCGTCATACTATACTATGACTAAATTTTCACGTTTTGGACGTCATACTGTACTATGACTAAATTTTTCACGTTTTCGTCGTCATACTATACTATGACTAAATTTTCACGTTTTGGACGTCATACTAAACTATGACTAAATTTTCACGTTTTGGACGTCATTCTGTACTATGACTAAATTTTCACGTTTTGGACGTCATGCTATACTATGACTAAATTTTCACATTTTCGTCGTCATACTATACTATGACTAAATTTTCACGTTTTGGACGTCATACTAAACTATGACTAAATTTTCACGTTTTGGACGTCATACTAAACTATGACTAAATTTTCACGTTTTGGACGTCATAATATACTATGACTAAACTTTTCACATTTTCGTCGTCATACTATACTATGACTAAATTTTCACGTTTTGGACGTCATACTAAACTATGACTAAATTTTCACGTTTTGGACGTCATAATATACTATGACTAAACTTTTCACATTTTGGACGACATGCTATACTATGACTAAATTTTTCACGTTTTGGACGACATGCTATACTATGACTAAATTTTCACGTTTTGGACGTCATACTATTCTATGACTAAATTTTCACGTTTTGGGCGTCATATTATACTATGACTAAATTTTCACGTTTTGGACGTCATACTATACTATGACTAAATTTTCACGTTTTGGACGTCATACTATACTATGACTATATTTTTCATGTTTTGGACGACATGCTATACTATGACTAAATTTTTTACGTTTTGGACGACATACTATACTATGACTAAATTTTCACGTTTTGGACGTCATACTATACTATGACTAAATTTTCACGTTTTGGACGACATGCTATACTATGACTAAATTTTTCACGTTTTGGACGACATACTATACTATGACTAAATTTTCACATTTTGGACGTCATACTATATATACTATGACTAAATTTTCACGTTTTGGACGACAAGCTATACTATGACTAAATTTTTCACGTTTTGGACGACATGCTATACTATGACTACATTTTTCACGTTTTGGACGACATGCTATACTATGACTAAATTTTCACGTTTTGGATGTCATACTATACTATGACTAAATTTTTCACGTTTTGGACGTCATACTATACTATGACTAAATTTTTCACGTTTTGGACGACATACTATACTATGACTAAATTTTCACGTTTTGGACGTCATACTGTACTATGACTAAATTTTCACGTTTTGGACGTCATGCTATACTATGACTAAATTTTCACATTTTCGTCGTCATACTATACTATGACTATATTTTTCACGTTTTGGACGACATACTATACTATGACTAAATTTTCACGTTTTGGATGTCATACTATACTATGACTAAATTTTTCACGTTTTCGTCGTCATACTATACTATGACTAAATTTTCACGTTTTGGACGTCATACTGTACTATGACTAAATTTTCACGTTTTGGATGTCATACTGTACTATGACTAAATTTTTCACGTTTTCGTCGTCATACTATACTATGACTAAATTTTCACGTTTTGGACGTCATACTAAACTATGACTAAATTTTCACGTTTTGGACGTCATTCTGTACTATGACTAAATTTTCACGTTTTGGACGTCATGCTATACTATGACTAAATTTTCCCATTTTCGTCGTCATACTATACTATGACTAAATTTTCACGTTTTGGACGTCATACTAAACTATGACTAAATTTTCACGTTTTGGACGTCATACTAAACTATGACTAATTTTTCACGTTTTGGACGACATGCTATACTATGACTAAACTTTTCACATTTTCGTCGTCATACTATACTATGACTAAATTTTCACGTTTTGGACGTCATACTAAACTATGACTAAATTTTCACGTTTTGGACGTCATAATATGCTATGACTAAACTTTTCACATTTTGGACGACATGCTATACTATGACTAAATTTTTCACGTTTTGGACGACATGCTATACTATGACTAAATTTTCACGTTTTGGACGTCATACTATTCTATGACTAAATTTTCACGTTTTGGGCGTCATATTATACTATGACTAAATTTTCACGTTTTGGACGTCATACTATACTATGACTAAATTTTCACGTTTTGGACGTCATACTAAACTATGACTAAATTTTCACGTTTTGGACGTCATACTATACTATGACTATATTTTTCATGTTTTCGTCGTCATACTATAGTATGACTAAATTTTCACATTTTCGTCGTCATACTATACTATGACTATATTTTTCACATTTTGGACGACATGCTATACTATGACTAAATTTTTCACGTTTTGGACGACATGCTTATACTATGACTAAATTTTCACGTTTTGGACGTCATACTGTACTATGACTAAATTTTTCACGTTTTCGTCGTCATACTATACTATGACTAAATTTTCACGTTTTGGACGTCATACTGTACTATGACTAAATTTTTCACGTTTTCGTCGTCATACTATACTATGACTAAATTTTCACGTTTTGGACGTCATACTAAACTATGACTAAATTTTTCACGTTTTCGTCGTCATACTATACTATGACTAAATTTTCACGTTTTGGACGTCATACTATACTATGACTAAATTTTCACGTTTTGGACTTCATACTATACTATGACTAAATTTTCACGTTTTGGACGTCATACTATACTATGACTAAATTTTCACGTTTTGGACGTCATACTATACTATGACTAAATTTTCACGTTTTGGACGTCATACTATACTATGACTAAATTTTCACGTTTTGGACGTCATACTATACTATGACTAAATTTTCACGTTTTGGACGTCATACTATACTATGACTATATTTTTCACATTTTGGACGACATGCTATACTATGACTAAATTTTTCACGTTTTGGACGACATGCTATACTATGACTAAATTTTCACGTTTTGGATGTCATACTATACTATGACTAAATTTTCACGTTTTCGTCGTCATACTATACTATGACTAAATTTTTCACGTTTTGGACGACATACTATACTATGACTAAATTTTTCACGTTTTCGTCGTCATACTATACTATGACTAAATTTTCATGTTTTGGACGTCATACTGTACTATGACTAAATTTTCACGTTTTGGACGTCATACTGTACTATGACTAAATTTTTCACGTTTTCGTCGTCATACTATACTATGACTAAATTTTCACGTTTTGGACGTCATACTATACTATGACTAAATTTTCACGTTTTGGACTTCATACTATACTATGACTAAATTTTCACGTTTTGGACGTCATACTATACTATGACTAAATTTTCACGTTTTGGATGTCATAATATACTATGACTAAATTTTCACGTTTTGGACGTCATAATATACTATGACTAAACTTTTCACATTTTGGACGACATGCTATACTATGACTAAATTTTCACGTTTTGGACGTCATACTAAACTATGACTAAATTTTCACGTTTTGGACGTCATACTAAACTATGACTAATTTTTCACGTTTTGGACGACATGCTATACTATGACTAAACTTTTCACATTTTCGTCGTCATACTATACTATGACTAAATTTTCACGTTTTGGACGTCATACTAAACTATGACTAAATTTTCACGTTTTGGACGTCATAATATGCTATGACTAAACTTTTCACATTTTGGACGACATGCTATACTATGACTAAATTTTTCACGTTTTGGACGACATGCTATACTATGACTAAATTTTCACGTTTTGGACGTCATACTATTCTATGACTAAATTTTCACGTTTTGGGCGTCATATTATACTATGACTAAATTTTCACGTTTTGGACGTCATACTATACTATGACTAAATTTTCACGTTTTGGACGTCATACTAAACTATGACTAAATTTTCACGTTTTGGACGTCATACTATACTATGACTATATTTTTCATGTTTTCGTCGTCATACTATAGTATGACTAAATTTTCACATTTTCGTCGTCATACTATACTATGACTATATTTTTCACATTTTGGACGACATGCTATACTATGACTAAATTTTTCACGTTTTGGACGACATGCTATACTATGACTAAATTTTCACGTTTTGGACGTCATACTGTACTATGACTAAATTTTTCACGTTTTCGTCGTCATACTATACTATGACTAAATTTTCACGTTTTGGACGTCATACTGTACTATGACTAAATTTTTCACGTTTTCGTCGTCATACTATACTATGACTAAATTTTCACGTTTTGGATGTCATACTAAACTATGACTAAATTTTTCACGTTTTCGTCGTCATACTATACTATGACTAAATTTTCACGTTTTGGACGTCATACTATACTATGACTAAATTTTCACGTTTTGGACGTCATACTATACTATGACTAAATTTTCACGTTTTGGACGTCATACTATACTATGACTAAATTTTCACGTTTTGGACGTCATACTATACTATGACTATATTTTTCACATTTTGGACGACATGCTATACTATGACTAAATTTTCACGTTTTGGATGTCATACTATACTATGACTAAATTTTCACGTTTTCGTCGTCATACTATACTATGACTAAATTTTTCACGTTTTGGACGACATACTATACTATGACTAAATTTTTCACGTTTTCGTCGTCATACTATACTATGACTAAATTTTCATGTTTTGGACGTCATACTGTACTATGACTAAATTTTCACGTTTTGGACGTCATACTGTACTATGACTAAATTTTTCACGTTTTCGTCGTCATACTATACTATGACTAAATTTTCACGTTTTGGACGTCATACTATACTATGACTAAATTTTCACGTTTTGGACTTCATACTATACTATGACTAAATTTTCACGTTTTGGACGTCATACTATACTATGACTAAATTTTCACGTTTTGGATGTCATAATATACTATGACTAAATTTTCACGTTTTGGACGTCATAATATACTATGACTAAACTTTTCACATTTTGGACGACATGCTATACTATGACTAAATTTTTCACGTTTTGGACGACATGCTATACTATGACTAAATTTTCACGTTTTGGACGTCATACTATTCTATGACTAAATTTTCACGTTTTGGGCGTCATATTATACTATGACTAAATTTTCACGTTTTGGACGTCATACTATACTATGACTAAATTTTCACGTTTTGCACGTCATACTATACTATGACTATATTTTTCATGTTTTGGACGACATGCTATACTATGACTAAATTTTTTACGTTTTGGACGACATACTATACTATGACTAAATTTTCACGTTTTCGTCGTCATACTATACTATGACTAAATTTTCACGTTTTGGACGTCATACTATACTATGACTAAATTTTCACGTTTTGGACGTCATACTATACTATGACTAAATTTTCACGTTTTGGACGACATGCTATACTATGACTAAATTTTTCACGTTTTGGACGACATACTATACTATGACTAAATTTTCACGTTTTGGACGTCATACTATATATACTATGACTAAATTTTCACGTTTTGGACGACAAGCTATACTATGACTAAATTTTTCACGTTTTGGACGACATGCTATACTATGACTACATTTTTCACGTTTTGGACGACATGCTATACTATGACTAAATTTTCACGTTTTGGACGACATGCTATACTATGACTAAATTTTTCACGTTTTGGACGACATACTATACTATGACTAAATTTTTGCACGTTTTGGACGACATGCTATACTATGACTAAATTTTCACGTTTTGGACGTCATACTATACTATGACTAAATTTTCACGTTTTGGACGTCATACTAAACTATGACTAAATTTTCACGTTTTGGACGTCATACTATACTATGACTAAATTTTCACGTTTTGGACGACAAGCTATATTATGACTAAATTTTCACGTTTTGGACGACATGCTATACTATGACTAAATTTTCAAGTTTTGGACGTCATACTATACTATGACTAAATTTTCACGTTTTGGACGTCATACTATACTATGACTAAATTTTTCACGTTTTGGACGACATACTATACTATGACTAAATTTTTCACGTTTTCGTCGTCATACTATACTATGACTAAATTTTTCACGTTTTGGACGTCATACTATACTATGACTAAATTTTTCACGTTTTGGACGACATACTATACTATGACTAAATTTTCACGTTTTGGACGTCATACTGTACTATGACTAAATTTTCACGTTTTGGACGTCATGCTATACTATGACTAAATTTTCACATTTTCGTCGTCATACTATACTATGACTATATTTTTCACGTTTTGGACGACATACTATACTATGACTAAATTTTCACGTTTTGGATGTCATACTTTACTATGACTAAATTTTCACGTTTTCGTCGTCATACTATACTATGACTAAATTTTCACGTTTTGGACGTCATACTGTACTATGACTAAATTTTCACGTTTTGGACGTCATACTGTACTATGACTAAATTTTTCACGTTTTCGTCGTCATACTATAGTATGACTAAATTTTCACGTTTTGGATGTCATACTTTAAACTATGACTAAATTTTTCACGTTTTCGTCGTCATACTATACTATGACTAAATTTTCACGTTCTGGACGTCATACTAAACTATGACTAAATTTTCACGTTTTGGATGTCATACTAAACTATGACTAAATTTTCACGTTTTGGACGTCATAATATACTATGACTAAACTTTTCACATTTTGGACGACATGCTATACTATGACTAAATTTTTCACGTTTTGGACGACATGCTATACTATGACTAAATTTTCACGTTTTGGACGTCATACTGTACTATGACTAAATTTTTCACGTTTTCGTCGTCATACTATACTATGACTAAATTTTCACGTTTTGGACGTCATACTGTACTATGACTAAATTTTTCACGTTTTCGTCGTCATACTATACTATGACTAAATTTTCACGTTTTGGATGTCATACTAAACTATGACTAAATTTTTCACGTTTTCGTCGTCATACTATACTATGACTAAATTTTCACGTTTTGGACGTCATACTATACTATGACTAAATTTTCACGTTTTGGACTTCATACTATACTATGACTAAATTTTCACGTTTTGGACGTCATACTATACTATGACTAAATTTTCACGTTTTGGATGTCATACTAAACTATGACTAAATTTTTCACGTTTTCGTCGTCATACTATACTATGACTAAATTTTCACGTTTTGGACGTCATTCTGTACTATCACTAAATTTTCACGTTTTGGACGTCATGCTATACTATGACTAAATTTTCACATTTTCGTCGTCATACTATACTATGACTATATTTTTCACGTTTTGGACGACATACTATACTATGACTAAATTTTCACGTTTTGGATGTCATACTATACTATGACTAAATTTTTCACGTTTTGGACGACATACTATACTATGACTAAATTTTTCACGTTTTCGTCGTCATACTATACTATGACTAAATTTTCACGTTTTGGATGTCATACTGTACTATGACTAAATTTTTCACGTTTTCGTCGTCATACTATACTATGACTAAATTTTCACGTTTTGGACGTCATACTAAACTATGACTAAATTTTCACGTTTTGGACGTCATTCTGTACTATGACTAAATTTTCACGTTTTGGACGTCATGCTATACTATGACTAAATTTTCACATTTTCGTCGTCATACTATACTATGACTAAATTTTCACGTTTTGGACGTCATACTAAACTATGACTAAATTTTCACGTTTTGGACGTCATACTAAACTATGACTAAATTTTCACGTTTTGGACGTCATAATATACTATGACTAAACTTTTCACATTTTCGTCGTCATACTATACTATGACTAAATTTTCACGTTTTGGACGTCATACTAAACTATGACTAAATTTTCACGTTTTGGACGTCATAATATACTATGACTAAACTTTTCACATTTTGGACGACATGCTATACTATGACTAAATTTTTCACGTTTTGGACGACATGCTATACTATGACTAAATTTTCACGTTTTGGACGTCATACTATTCTATGACTAAATTTTCACGTTTTGGGCGTCATATTATACTATGACTAAATTTTCACGTTTTGGACGTCATACTATACTATGACTAAATTTTCACGTTTTGGACGTCATACTATACTATGACTAAATTTTCACGTTTTGGACGTCATACTATACTATGACTAAATTTTCACGTTTTGGACGTCATACTATACTATGACTAAATTTTCACGTTTTGGACGACATGCTATACTATGACTAAATTTTTCACGTTTTGGACGACATACTATACTATGACTAAATTTTCACGTTTTGGACGTCATACTATATATACTATGACTAAATTTTCACGTTTTGGACGACAAGCTATACTATGACTAAATTTTCACATTTTCGTCGTCATACTATACTATGACTATATTTTTCACGTTTTGGACGACATACTATACTATGACTAAATTTTCACGTTTTGGATGTCATACTTTACTATGACTAAATTTTCACGTTTTCGTCGTCATACTATACTATGACTAAATTTTTCACGTTTTGGACGACATACTATACTATGACTAAATTTTTCACGTTTTCGTCGTCATACTATAGTATGACTAAATTTTCACGTTTTGGATGTCATACTAAACTATGACTAAATTTTTCACGTTTTCGTCGTCATACTATACTATGACTAAATTTTCACGTTTTGGACGTCATTCTGTACTATGACTAAATTTTCACGTTTTGGACGTCATGCTATACTATGACTAAATTTTCACATTTTCGTCGTCATACTATACTATGACTATATTTTTCACGTTTTGGACGACATACTATACTATGACTAAATTTTCACGTTTTCGTCGTCATACTATACTATGACTAAATTTTCACGTTCTGGACGTCATACTAAACTATGACTAAATTTTCACGTTTTGGACGTCATACTAAACTATGACTAAATTTTCACGTTTTGGACGTCATAATATACTATGACTAAACTTTTCACGTTTTGGACGACATGCTATACTATGACTAAATTTTTCACGTTTTGGACGACATGCTATACTATGACTAAATTTTCACGTTTTGGACGTCATACTGTACTATGACTTAATTTTTCACGTTTTCGTCGTCATACTATACTATGACTAAATTTTCACGTTTTGGACGTCATACTGTACTATGACTAAATTTTTCACGTTTTCGTCGTCATACTATACTATGACTAAATTTTCACGTTTTGGATGTCATACTAAACTATGACTAAATTTTTCACGTTTTCGTCGTCATACTATACTATGACTAAATTTTCACGTTTTGGACGTCATACTATACTATGACTAAATTTTCACGTTTTGGACTTCATACTATACTATGACTAAATTTTCACGTTTTGGACGTCATACTATACTATGACTAAATTTTCACGTTTTGGATGTCATACTAAACTATGACTAAATTTTTCACGTTTTCGTCGTCATACTATACTATGACTAAATTTTCACGTTTTGGACGTCATTCTGTACTATCACTAAATTTTCACGTTTTGGACGTCATGCTATCCTATGACTAAATTTTCACATTTTCGTCGTCATACTATACTATGACTAAATTTTCACGTTTTGGATGTCATACTATACTATGACTAAATTTTTCACGTTTTGGACGACATACTATACTATGACTAAATTTTTCACGTTTTCGTCGTCATACTATACTATGACTAAATTTTCACGTTTTGGACGTCATACTGTACTATGACTAAATTTTTCACGTTTTCGTCGTCATACTATACTATGACTAAATTTTCACGTTTTGGACGTCATTCTGTACTATGACTAAATTTTCACGTTTTGGACGTCATGCTATACTATGACTAAATTTTCACATTTTCGTCGTCATACTATACTATGACTAAATTTTCACGTTTTGGACGTCATACTAAACTATGACTAAATTTTCATGTTTTGGACGTCATACTAAACTATGACTAAATTTTCACGTTTTGGACGTCATGCTATACTATGACTAAATTTTCACATTTTCGTCGTCATACTATACTATGACTAAATTTTCACGTTTTGGACGTCATACTATATATACTATGACTAAATTTTCACGTTTTGGACGACAAGCTATACTATGACTAAATTTTTCACGTTTTGGACGACATGCTATACTATGACTACATTTTTCACGTTTTGGACGACATGCTATACTATGACTAAATTTTCACGTTTTGGACGACATGCTATACTATGACTAAATTTTTCACGTTTTGGACGACATACTATACTATGACTAAATTTTTGCACGTTTTGGACGACATGCTATACTATGACTAAATTTTCACGTTTTGGACGTCATACTATACTATGACTAAATTTTCACGTTTTGGACGTCATACTAAACTATGACTAAATTTTCACGTTTTGGACGTCATACTATACTATGACTAAATTTTCACGTTTTGGACGACAAGCTATATTATGACTAAATTTTCACGTTTTGGACGACATGCTATACTATGACTAAATTTTCAAGTTTTGGACGTCATACTATACTATGACTAAATTTTCACGTTTTGGACGTCATACTATACTATGACTAAATTTTTCACGTTTTGGACGACATACTATACTATGACTAAATTTTTCACGTTTTCGTCGTCATACTATACTATGACTAAATTTTTCACGTTTTGGACGTCATACTATACTATGACTAAATTTTTCACGTTTTGGACGACATACTATACTATGACTAAATTTTCACGTTTTGGACGTCATACTGTACTATGACTAAATTTTCACGTTTTGGACGTCATGCTATACTATGACTAAATTTTCACATTTTCGTCGTCATACTATACTATGACTATATTTTTCACGTTTTGGACGACATACTATACTATGACTAAATTTTCACGTTTTGGATGTCATACTTTACTATGACTAAATTTTCACGTTTTCGTCGTCATACTATACTATGACTAAATTTTCACGTTTTGGACGTCATACTGTACTATGACTAAATTTTCACGTTTTGGACGTCATACTGTACTATGACTAAATTTTTCACGTTTTCGTCGTCATACTATAGTATGACTAAATTTTCACGTTTTGGATGTCATACTTTAAACTATGACTAAATTTTTCACGTTTTCGTCGTCATACTATACTATGACTAAATTTTCACGTTCTGGACGTCATACTAAACTATGACTAAATTTTCACGTTTTGGACGTCATACTAAACTATGACTAAATTTTCACGTTTTGGACGTCATAATATACTATGACTAAACTTTTCACATTTTGGACGACATGCTATACTATGACTAAATTTTTCACGTTTTGGACGACATGCTATACTATGACTAAATTTTCACGTTTTGGACGTCATACTGTACTATGACTAAATTTTTCACGTTTTCGTCGTCATACTATACTATGACTAAATTTTCACGTTTTGGACGTCATACTGTACTATGACTAAATTTTTCACGTTTTCGTCGTCATACTATACTATGACTAAATTTTCACGTTTTGGATGTCATACTAAACTATGACTAAATTTTTCACGTTTTCGTCGTCATACTATACTATGACTAAATTTTCACGTTTTGGACGTCATACTATACTATGACTAAATTTTCACGTTTTGGACTTCATACTATACTATGACTAAATTTTCACGTTTTGGACGTCATACTATACTATGACTAAATTTTCACGTTTTGGATGTCATACTAAACTATGACTAAATTTTTCACGTTTTCGTCGTCATACTATACTATGACTAAATTTTCACGTTTTGGACGTCATTCTGTACTATCACTAAATTTTCACGTTTTGGACGTCATGCTATACTATGACTAAATTTTCACATTTTCGTCGTCATACTATACTATGACTATATTTTTCACGTTTTGGACGACATACTATACTATGACTAAATTTTCACGTTTTGGATGTCATACTATACTATGACTAAATTTTTCACGTTTTGGACGACATACTATACTATGACTAAATTTTTCACGTTTTCGTCGTCATACTATACTATGACTAAATTTTCACGTTTTGGATGTCATACTGTACTATGACTAAATTTTTCACGTTTTCGTCGTCATACTATACTATGACTAAATTTTCACGTTTTGGACGTCATACTAAACTATGACTAAATTTTCACGTTTTGGACGTCATTCTGTACTATGACTAAATTTTCACGTTTTGGACGTCATGCTATACTATGACTAAATTTTCACATTTTCGTCGTCATACTATACTATGACTAAATTTTCACGTTTTGGACGTCATACTAAACTATGACTAAATTTTCACGTTTTGGACGTCATAATATACTATGACTAAACTTTTCACATTTTGGACGACATGCTATACTATGACTAAATTTTTCACGTTTTGGACGACATGCTATACTATGACTAAATTTTCACGTTTTGGACGTCATACTATTCTATGACTAAATTTTCACGTTTTGGGCGTCATATTATACTATGACTAAATTTTCACGTTTTGGACGTCATACTATACTATGACTAAATTTTCACGTTTTGGACGTCATACTATACTATGACTAAATTTTCACGTTTTGGACGTCATACTATACTATGACTAAATTTTCACGTTTTGGACGTCATACTATACTATGACTAAATTTTCACGTTTTGGACGACATGCTATACTATGACTAAATTTTTCACGTTTTGGACGACATACTATACTATGACTAAATTTTCACGTTTTGGACGTCATACTATATATACTATGACTAAATTTTCACGTTTTGGACGACAAGCTATACTATGACTAAATTTTCACATTTTCGTCGTCATACTATACTATGACTATATTTTTCACGTTTTGGACGACATACTATACTATGACTAAATTTTCACGTTTTGGATGTCATACTTTACTATGACTAAATTTTCACGTTTTCGTCGTCATACTATACTATGACTAAATTTTTCACGTTTTGGACGACATACTATACTATGACTAAATTTTTCACGTTTTCGTCGTCATACTATAGTATGACTAAATTTTCACGTTTTGGATGTCATACTAAACTATGACTAAATTTTTCACGTTTTCGTCGTCATACTATACTATGACTAAATTTTCACGTTTTGGACGTCATTCTGTACTATGACTAAATTTTCACGTTTTGGACGTCATGCTATACTATGACTAAATTTTCACATTTTCGTCGTCATACTATACTATGACTATATTTTTCACGTTTTGGACGACATACTATACTATGACTAAATTTTCACGTTTTCGTCGTCATACTATACTATGACTAAATTTTCACGTTCTGGACGTCATACTAAACTATGACTAAATTTTCACGTTTTGGACGTCATACTAAACTATGACTAAATTTTCACGTTTTGGACGTCATAATATACTATGACTAAACTTTTCACATTTTGGACGACATGCTATACTATGACTAAATTTTTCACGTTTTGGACGACATGCTATACTATGACTAAATTTTCACGTTTTGGACGTCATACTGTACTATGACTTAATTTTTCACGTTTTCGTCGTCATACTATACTATGACTAAATTTTCACGTTTTGGACGTCATACTGTACTATGACTAAATTTTTCACGTTTTCGTCGTCATACTATACTATGACTAAATTTTCACGTTTTGGATGTCATACTAAACTATGACTAAATTTTTCACGTTTTCGTCGTCATACTATACTATGACTAAATTTTCACGTTTTGGACGTCATACTATACTATGACTAAATTTTCACGTTTTGGACTTCATACTATACTATGACTAAATTTTCACGTTTTGGACGTCATACTATACTATGACTAAATTTTCACGTTTTGGATGTCATACTAAACTATGACTAAATTTTTCACGTTTTCGTCGTCATACTATACTATGACTAAATTTTCACGTTTTGGACGTCATTCTGTACTATCACTAAATTTTCACGTTTTGGACGTCATGCTATCCTATGACTAAATTTTCACATTTTCGTCGTCATACTATACTATGACTAAATTTTCACGTTTTGGATGTCATACTATACTATGACTAAATTTTTCACGTTTTGGACGACATACTATACTATGACTAAATTTTTCACGTTTTCGTCGTCATACTATACTATGACTAAATTTTCACGTTTTGGACGTCATACTGTACTATGACTAAATTTTTCACGTTTTCGTCGTCATACTATACTATGACTAAATTTTCACGTTTTGGACGTCATTCTGTACTATGACTAAATTTTCACGTTTTGGACGTCATGCTATACTATGACTAAATTTTCACATTTTCGTCGTCATACTATACTATGACTAAATTTTCACGTTTTGGACGTCATACTAAACTATGACTAAATTTTCATGTTTTGGACGTCATACTAAACTATGACTAAATTTTCACGTTTTGGACGTCATGCTATACTATGACTAAATTTTCACATTTTCGTCGTCATACTATACTATGACTATATTTTTCACGTTTTGGACGACATACTATACTATGACTAAATTTTCACGTTTTCGTCGTCATACTATACTATGACTAAATTTTCACGTTCTGGACGTCATACTAAACTATGACTAAATTTTCACGTTTTGGACGTCATACTAAACTATGACTAAATTTTCACGTTTTGGACGTCATAATATACTATGACTAAACTTTTCACATTTTGGACGACATGCTATACTATGACTAAATTTTTCACGTTTTGGACGACATGCTATACTATGACTAAATTTTCACGTTTTGGACGTCATACTGTACTATGACTTAATTTTTCACGTTTTCGTCGTCATACTATACTATGACTAAATTTTCACGTTTTGGACGTCATACTGTACTATGACTAAATTTTTCACGTTTTCGTCGTCATACTATACTATGACTAAATTTTCACGTTTTGGATGTCATACTAAACTATGACTAAATTTTTCACGTTTTCGTCGTCATACTATACTATGACTAAATTTTCACGTTTTGGACGTCATACTATACTATGACTAAATTTTCACGTTTTGGACTTCATACTATACTATGACTAAATTTTCACGTTTTGGACGTCATACTATACTATGACTAAATTTTCACGTTTTGGATGTCATACTAAACTATGACTAAATTTTTCACGTTTTCGTCGTCATACTATACTATGACTAAATTTTCACGTTTTGGACGTCATTCTGTACTATCACTAAATTTTCACGTTTTGGACGTCATGCTATCCTATGACTAAATTTTCACATTTTCGTCGTCATACTATACTATGACTAAATTTTCACGTTTTGGATGTCATACTATACTATGACTAAATTTTTCACGTTTTGGACGACATACTATACTATGACTAAATTTTTCACGTTTTCGTCGTCATACTATACTATGACTAAATTTTCACGTTTTGGACGTCATACTGTACTATGACTAAATTTTTCACGTTTTCGTCGTCATACTATACTATGACTAAATTTTCACGTTTTGGACGTCATACTAAACTATGACTAAATTTTCACGTTTTGGACGTCATTCTGTACTATGACTAAATTTTCACGTTTTGGACGTCATGCTATACTATGACTAAATTTTCAAATTTTCGTCGTCATACTATACTATGACTAAATTTTCACGTTTTGGACGTCATACTAAACTATGACTAAATTTTCACGTTTTGGACGTCATACTAAACTATGACTAAATTTTCACGTTTTGGACGTCATAATATACTATGACTAAACTTTTCACATTTTCGTCGTCATACTATACTATGACTAAATTTTCACGTTTTGGATGTCATACTAAACTATGACTAAATTTTCACGTTTTGGACGTCATAATATACTATGACTAAACTTTTCACATTTTGGACGACATGCTATACTATGACTAAATTTTTCACGTTTTGGACGACATGCTATTCTATGACTAAATTTTCACGTTTTGGACGTCATACTATTCTATGACTAAATTTTCACGTTTTGGGCGTCATATTATACTATGACTAAATTTTCACGTTTTGGACGTCATACTATACTATGACTAATTTTTCACGTTTTGGACGACATACTATACTATGACTAAATTTTTCACGTTTTCGTCGTCATACTATACTATGACTAAATTTTCACGTTTTGGACGTCATACTGTACTATGACTAAATTTTTCACGTTTTCGTCGTCATACTATAGTATGACTAAATTTTCACGTTTTGGATGTCATACTAAACTATGACTAAATTTTTCACGTTTTCGTCGTCATACTATACTATGACTAAATTTTCACGTTTTCGTCGTCATACTATACTATGACTAAATTTTCACGTTCTGGACGTCATACTAAACTATGACTAAATTTTCACGTTTTGGACGTCATCCTAAACTATGACTAAATTTTCACGTTTTGGACGTCATAATATACTATGACTAAACTTTTCACATTTTGGACGACATACTATACTATGACTAAATTTTCAGGTTTTGGATGTCATACTAAACTATGACTAAATTTTTCACGTTTTCGTCGTCATACTATACTATGACTAAATTTTCACGTTTTGGACGTCATACTATACTATGACTAAATTTTCACGTTTTGGACTTCATACTATACTATGACTAAATTTTCACGTTTTGGACTTCATACTATACTATGACTAAATTTTCACGTTTTGGACGTCATACTATACTATGACTAAATTTTCACGTTTTGGATGTCATACTAAACTATGACTAAATTTTTCACGTTTTCGTCGTCATACTATACTATGACTAAATTTTCACGTTTTGGACGTCATTCTGTACTATGACTAAATTTTCACGTTTTGGACGTCATGCTATACTATGACTAAATTTTCACATTTTCGTCGTCATACTATACTATGACTATATTTTTCACGTTTTGGACGACATACTATACTATGACTAAATTTTCACGTTTTGGATGTCATACTATACTATGACTAAATTTTCACGTTTTCGTCGTCATACTATACTATGACTTAATTTTTCACGTTTTGGACGACATACTATACTATGACTAAATTTTTCACGTTTTCGTCGTCATACTATACTATGACTAAATTTTCACGTTTTGGACGTCATACTGTACTATGACTAAATTTTCACGTTTTGGATGTCATACTGTACTATGACTAAATTTTTCACGTTTTCGTCGTCATACTATACTATGACTAAATTTTCACGTTTTGGACGTCATACTAAACTATGACTAAATTTTCACGTTTTGGACGTCATTCTGTACTATGACTAAATTTTCACGTTTTGGACGTCATGCTATACTATGACTAAATTTTCACATTTTCGTCGTCATACTATACTATGACTAAATTTTCACGTTTTGGACGTCATACTAAACTATGACTAAATTTTCACGTTTTGGACGTCATACTAAACTATGACTAAATTTTCACGTTTTGGACGTCATAATATACTATGACTAAACTTTTCACATTTTCGTCGTCATACTATACTATGACTAAATTTTCACGTTTTGGACGTCATACTAAACTATGACTAAATTTTCACGTTTTGGACGTCATAATATGCTATGACTAAACTTTTCACATTTTGGACGACATGCTATACTATGACTAAATTTTTCACGTTTTGGACGACATGCTATACTATGACTAAATTTTCACGTTTTGGACGTCATACTATTCTATGACTAAATTTTCACGTTTTGGGCGTCATACTATACTATGACTAAATTTTCACGTTTTGGACGTCATACTAAACTATGACTAAATTTTCACGTTTTGGACGTCATACTATACTATGACT
Source organism: Xiphophorus birchmanni (assembly GCA_036418095.1). Classification (NCBI taxonomy): domain Eukaryota; kingdom Metazoa; phylum Chordata; class Actinopteri; order Cyprinodontiformes; family Poeciliidae; genus Xiphophorus; species Xiphophorus birchmanni. Next base: position 29,831 of record JAXBVF010000080.1, read on the forward strand.
ATATTTTTCATGTTTTCGTCGTCATACTATAGTATGACTAAATTTTCACATTTTCGTCGTCATACTATACTATGACTATATTTTTCACATTTTGGACGACATGCTATACTATGACTAAATTTTTCACGTTTTGGACGACATGCTATACTATGACTAAATTTTCACGTTTTGGACGTCATACTGTACTATGACTAAATTTTTCACGTTTTCGTCGTCATACTATACTATGACTAAATTTTCACGTTTTGGACGTCATACTGTACTATGACTAAATTTTTCACGTTTTCGTCGTCATACTATACTATGACTAAATTTTCACGTTTTGGATGTCATACTAAACTATGACTAAATTTTTCACGTTTTCGTCGTCATACTATACTATGACTAAATTTTCACGTTTTGGACGTCATACTATACTATGACTAAATTTTCACGTTTTGGACTTCATACTATACTATGACTAAATTTTCACGTTTTGGACGTCATACTATACTATGACAAAATTTTCACGTTTTGGATGTCATACTAAACTATGACTAAATTTTTCACGTTTTCGTCGTCATACTATACTATGACTAAATTTTCACGTTTTGGACGTCATTCTGTACTATCACTAAATTTTCACGTTTTGGACGTCATTCTGTACTATGACTAAATTTTCACGTTTTGGACGTCATAATATACTATGACTAAACTTTTCACATTTTCGTCGTCATACTATACTATGACTAAATTTTCACGTTTTGGACGTCATACTAAACTATGACTAAATTTTCACGTTTTGGACGTCATACTAAACTATGACTAAATTTTCACGTTTTGGACGTCATAATATACTATGACTAAACTTTTCACATTTTCGTCGTCATACTATACTATGACTAAATTTTCACGTTTTGGACGTCATACTAAACTATGACTAAATTTTCACGTTTTGGACGTCATAATATACTATGACTAAACTTTTCACATTTTGGACGACATGCTATACTATGACTAAATTTTTCACGTTTTGGACGACATGCTATACTATGACTAAATTTTCACGTTTTGGACGTCATACTATTCTATGACTAAATTTTCACGTTTTGGGCGTCATATTATACTATGACTAAATTTTCACGTTTTGGACGTCATACTATACTATGACTAAATTTTCACGTTTTGGACGTCATACTATACTATGACTATATTTTTCATGTTTTGGACGACATGCTATACTATGACTAAATTTTTTACGTTTTGGACGACATACTATACTATGACTAAATTTTCACGTTTTCGTCGTCATACTATACTATGACTAAATTTTCACGTTTTGGACGTCATACTATACTATGACTAAATTTTCACGTTTTGGACGTCATACTATACTATGACTAAATTTTCACGTTTTGGACGACATGCTATACTATGACTAAATTTTTCACGTTTTGGACGACATACTATACTATGACTAAATTTTCACATTTTGGACGTCATACTATATATACTATGACTAAATTTTCACGTTTTGGACGACAAGCTATACTATGACTAAATTTTTCACGTTTTGGACGACATGCTATACTATGACTACATTTTTCACGTTTTGGACGACATGCTATACTATGACTAAATTTTCACGTTTTGGAATGTCATACTATACTATGACTAAATTTTTCACGTTTTCGTCGTCATACTATACTATGACTAAATTTTCACGTTTTGGACGTCATACTGTACTATGACTAAATTTTCACGTTTTGGATGTCATACTGTACTATGACTAAATTTTTCACGTTTTCGTCGTCATACTATACTATGACTAAATTTTCACGTTTTGGACGTCATACTAAACTATGACTAAATTTTCACGTTTTGGACGTCATTCTGTACTATGACTAAATTTTCACGTTTTGGACGTCATGCTATACTATGACTAAATTTTCACATTTTCGTCGTCATACTATACTATGACTAAATTTTCACGTTTTGGACGTCATACTAAACTATGACTAAATTTTCACGTTTTGGACGTCATACTAAACTATGACTAAATTTTCACGTTTTGGACGTCATAATATACTATGACTAAACTTTTCACATTTTCGTCGTCATACTATACTATGACTAAATTTTCACGTTTTGGACGTCATACTAAACTATGACTAAATTTTCACGTTTTGGACGTCATAATATGCTATGACTAAACTTTTCACATTTTGGACGACATGCTATACTATGACTAAATTTTTCACGTTTTGGACGACATGCTATACTATGACTAAATTTTCACGTTTTGGACGTCATACTATTCTATGACTAAATTTTCACGTTTTGGGCGTCATATTATACTATGACTAAATTTTCACGTTTTGGACGTCATACTATACTATGACTAAATTTTCACGTTTTGGACGTCATACTAAACTATGACTAAATTTTCACGTTTTGGACGTCATACTATACTATGACTATATTTTTCATGTTTTCGTCGTCATACTATAGTATGACTAAATTTTCACATTTTCGTCGTCATACTATACTATGACTATATTTTTCACATTTTGGACGACATGCTATACTATGACTAAATTTTTCACGTTTTGGACGACATGCTATACTATGACTAAATTTTCACGTTTTGGACGTCATACTGTACTATGACTAAATTTTTCACGTTTTCGTCGTCATACTATACTATGACTAAATTTTCACGTTTTGGACGTCATACTGTACTATGACTAAATTTTTCACGTTTTCGTCGTCATACTATACTATGACTAAATTTTCACGTTTTGGATGTCATACTAAACTATGACTAAATTTTTCACGTTTTCGTCGTCATACTATACTATGACTAAATTTTCACGTTTTGGACGTCATACTATACTATGACTAAATTTTCACGTTTTGGACTTCATACTATACTATGACTAAATTTTCACGTTTTGGACGTCATACTATACTATGACTAAATTTTCACGTTTTGGATGTCATACTAAACTATGACTAAATTTTTCACGTTTTCGTCGTCATACTATACTATGACTAAATTTTCACGTTTTGGACGTCATTCTGTACTATCACTAAATTTTCACGTTTTGGACGTCATGCTATACTATGACTAAATTTTCACATTTTCGTCGTCATACTATACTATGACTATATTTTTCACGTTTTGGACGACATACTATACTATGACTAAATTTTCACGTTTTGGATGTCATACTATACTATGACTAAATTTTTCACGTTTTGGACGACATACTATACTATGACTAAATTTTTCACGTTTTCGTCGTCATACTATACTATGACTAAATTTTCACGTTTTGGATGTCATACTAAACTATGACTAAATTTTTCACGTTTTCGTCGTCATACTATACTATGACTAAATTTTCACGTTTTGGACGTCATACTATACTATGACTAAATTTTCACGTTTTGGACTTCATACTATACTATGACTAAATTTTCACGTTTTGGACGTCATACTATACTATGACTAAATTTTCACGTTTTGGATGTCATACTAAACTATGACTAAATTTTTCACGTTTTCGTCGTCATACTATACTATGACTAAATTTTCACGTTTTGGACGTCATTCTGTACTATCACTAAATTTTCACGTTTTGGACGTCATGCTATCCTATGACTAAATTTTCACATTTTCGTCGTCATACTATACTATGACTAAATTTTCACGTTTTGGATGTCATACTATACTATGACTAAATTTTTCACGTTTTGGACGACATACTATACTATGACTAAATTTTTCACATTTTCGTCGTCATACTATACTATGACTAAATTTTCACGTTTTGGACGTCATACTAAACTATGACTAAATTTTCACGTTTTGGACGTCATACTAAACTATGACTAAATTTTCACGTTTTGGACGTCATAATATACTATGACTAAACTTTTCACATTTTCGTCGTCATACTATACTATGACTAAATTTTCACGTTTTGGATGTCATACTAAACTATGACTAAATTTTCACGTTTTGGACGTCATAATATACTATGACTAAACTTTTCACATTTTGGACGACATGCTATACTATGACTAAATTTTTCACGTTTTGGACGACATGCTATTCTATGACTAAATTTTCACGTTTTGGACGTCATACTATTCTATGACTAAATTTTCACGTTTTGGGCGTCATATTATACTATGACTAAATTTTCACGTTTTGGACGTCATACTATACTATGACTAATTTTTCACGTTTTGGACGACATACTATACTATGACTAAATTTTTCACGTTTTCGTCGTCATACTATACTATGACTAAATTTTCACGTTTTGGACGTCATACTGTACTATGACTAAATTTTTCACGTTTTCGTCGTCATACTATAGTATGACTAAATTTTCACGTTTTGGATGTCATACTAAACTATGACTAAATTTTTCACGTTTTCGTCGTCATACTATACTATGACTAAATTTTCACGTTTTCGTCGTCATACTATACTATGACTAAATTTTCACGTTCTGGACGTCATACTAAACTATGACTAAATTTTCACGTTTTGGACGTCATACTAAACTATGACTAAATTTTCACGTTTTGGACGTCATAATATACTATGACTAAACTTTTCACATTTTGGACGACATACTATACTATGACTAAATTTTCAGGTTTTGGATGTCATACTAAACTATGACTAAATTTTTCACGTTTTCGTCGTCATACTATACTATGACTAAATTTTCACGTTTTGGACGTCATACTATACTATGACTAAATTTTCACGTTTTGGACTTCATACTATACTATGACTAAATTTTCACGTTTTGGACTTCATACTATACTATGACTAAATTTTCACGTTTTGGACGTCATTCTGTACTATGACTAAATTTTCACGTTTTGGACGTCATGCTATACTATGACTAAATTTTCACATTTTCGTCGTCATACTATACTATGACTAAATTTTCACGTTTTGGACGTCATACTAAACTATGACTAAATTTTCACGTGTTGGACGTCATACTAAACTATGACTAAATTTTCACGTTTTGGACGTCATAATATACTATGACTAAACTTTTCACATTTTCGTCGTCATACTATACTATGACTAAATTTTCACGTTTTGGACGTCATACTAAACTATGACTAAACTTTTCACATGACTATGACTAAATTTTCACTTTTGGACGACATGCTATACTATGACTAAATTTTCCGACTGCTTCTAGGACGTCATACTATACTATGACTAAATTTTCACGTTTTGGACGTCATACTATACTATGACTATATTTTTCATGTTTTGGACGACATGCTATACTATGACTAAATTTTTTACGTTTTGGACGACATACTATACTATGACTAAATTTTCACGTTTTCGTCGTCATACTATACTATGACTAAATTTTCACGTTTTGGACGTCATACTATACTATGACTAAATTTTTCACGTTTTGGACGACATACTATACTATGACTAAATTTTCACATTTTGGACGTCATACTATATATACTATGACTAAATTTTCACGTTTTGGACGACAAGCTATACTATGACTAAATTTTTCACGTTTTGGACGACATGCTATACTATGACTACATTTTTCACGTTTTCGACGACATGCTATACTATGACTAAATTTTCACGTTTTGCACGTCATACTATACTATGACTAAATTTTTCACGTTTTGGACGTCATACTATACTATGACTAAATTTTTCACGTTTTGGACGACATACTATACTATGACTAAATTTTCACGTTTTGGACGTCATACTGTACTATGACTAAATTTTCACGTTTTGGACGTCATGCTATACTATGACTAAATTTTCACATTTTCGTCGTCATACTATACTATGACTATATTTTTCACGTTTTGGACGACATACTATACTATGACTAAATTTTCACGTTTTGGATGTCATACTTTACTATGACTAAATTTTCACGTTTTCGTCGTCATACTATACTATGACTAAATTTTTCACGTTTTGGACGACATACTATACTATGACTAAATTTTTCACGTTTTCGTCGTCATACTATAGTATGACTAAATTTTCACGTTTTGGATGTCATACTAAACTATGACTAAATTTTTCACGTTTTCGTCGTCATACTATACTATGACTAAATTTTCACGTTTTGGACGTCATTCTGTACTATGACTAAATTTTCACGTTTTGGACGTCATGCTATACTATGACTAAATTTTCACATTTTCGTCGTCATACTATACTATGACTATATTTTTCACGTTTTGGACGACATACTATACTATGACTAAATTTTCACGTTTTCGTCGTCATACTATACTATGACTAAATTTTCACGTTCTGGACGTCATACTAAACTATGACTAAATTTTCACGTTTTGGACGTCATACTAAACTATGACTAAATTTTCACGTTTTGGACGTCATAATATACTATGACTAAACTTTTCACATTTTGGACGACATGCTATACTATGACTAAATTTTTCACGTTTTGGACGACATGCTATACTATGACTAAATTTTCACGTTTTGGACGTCATACTGTACTATGACTTAATTTTTCACGTTTTCGTCGTCATACTATACTATGACTAAATTTTCACGTTTTGGACGTCATACTGTACTATGACTAAATTTTTCACGTTTTCGTCGTCATACTATACTATGACTAAATTTTCACGTTTTGGATGTCATACTAAACTATGACTAAATTTTTCACGTTTTCGTCGTCATACTATACTATGACTAAATTTTCACGTTTTGGACGTCATACTATACTATGACTAAATTTTCACGTTTTGGACTTCATACTATACTATGACTAAATTTTCACGTTTTGGACGTCATACTATACTATGACTAAATTTTCACGTTTGGATGTCATACTAAACTATGACTAAATTTTTCACGTTTTCGTCGTCATACTATACTATGACTAAATTTTCACGTTTTGGACGTCATTCTGTACTATCACTAAATTTTCACGTTTTGGACGTCATGCTATCCTATGACTAAATTTTCACATTTTCGTCGTCATACTATACTATGACTAAATTTCACGTTTTGGATGTCATACTATACTATGACTAAATTTTTCACGTTTTGGACGACATACTATACTATGACTAAATTTTTCACATTTTCGTCGTCATACTATACTATGACTAAATTTTCACGTTTTGGACGTCATACTAAACTATGACTAAATTTTCACGTTTTGGACGTCATACTAAACTATGACTAAATTTTCACGTTTTGGACGTCATAATATACTATGACTAAACTTTTCACATTTTCGTCGTCATACTATACTATGACTAAATTTTCACGTTTTGGATGTCATACTAAACTATGACTAAATTTTCACGTTTTGGACGTCATAATATACTATGACTAAACTTTTCACATTTTGGACGACATGCTATACTATGACTAAATTTTTCACGTTTTGGACGACATGCTATTCTATGACTAAATTTTCACGTTTTGGACGTCATACTATTCTATGACTAAATTTTCACGTTTTGGGCGTCATATTATACTATGACTAAATTTTCACGTTTTGGACGTCATACTATACTATGACTAATTTTTCACGTTTTGGACGACATACTATACTATGACTAAATTTTTCACGTTTTCGTCGTCATACTATACTATGACTAAATTTTCACGTTTTGGACGTCATACTGTACTATGACTAAATTTTTCACGTTTTCGTCGTCATACTATAGTATGACTAAATTTTCACGTTTTGGATGTCATACTAAACTATGACTAAATTTTTCACGTTTTCGTCGTCATACTATACTATGACTAAATTTTCACGTTTTCGTCGTCATACTATACTATGACTAAATTTTCACGTTCTGGACGTCATACTAAACTATGACTAAATTTTCACGTTTTGGACGTCATACTAAACTATGACTAAATTTTCACGTTTTGGACGTCATAATATACTATGACTAAACTTTTCACATTTTGGACGACATACTATACTATGACTAAATTTTCAGGTTTTGGATGTCATACTAAACTATGACTAAATTTTTCACGTTTTCGTCGTCATACTATACTATGACTAAATTTTCACGTTTTGGACGTCATACTATACTATGACTAAATTTTCACGTTTTGGACTTCATACTATACTATGACTAAATTTTCACGTTTTGGACTTCATACTATACTATGACTAAATTTTCACGTTTTGGACGTCATTCTGTACTATGACTAAATTTTCACGTTTTGGACGTCATGCTATACTATGACTAAATTTTCACATTTTCGTCGTCATACTATACTATGACTAAATTTTCACGTTTTGGACGTCATACTAAACTATGACTAAATTTTCACGTGTTGGACGTCATACTAAACTATGACTAAATTTTCACGTTTTGGACGTCATAATATACTATGACTAAACTTTTCACATTTTCGTCGTCATACTATACTATGACTAAATTTTCACGTTTTGGACGTCATACTAAACTATGACTAAATTTTCACGTTTTGGACGTCATAATATACTATGACTAAACTTTTCACATTTTGGACGACATGCTATACTATGACTAAATTTTTCACGTTTTGGACGACATGCTATACTATGACTAAATTTTCACGTTTTGGACGTCATACTATACTATGACTAAATTTTCACGTTTTGGACGTCATACTATACTATGACTATATTTTTCATGTTTTGGACGACATGCTATACTATGACTAAATTTTTTACGTTTTGGACGACATACTATACTATGACTAAATTTTCACGTTTTCGTCGTCATACTATACTATGACTAAATTTTCACGTTTTGGACGTCATACTATACTATGACTAAATTTTTCACGTTTTGGACGACATACTATACTATGACTAAATTTTCACATTTTGGACGTCATACTATATATACTATGACTAAATTTTCACGTTTTGGACGACAAGCTATACTATGACTAAATTTTTCACGTTTTGGACGACATGCTATACTATGACTACATTTTTCACGTTTTCGACGACATGCTATACTATGACTAAATTTTCACGTTTTGCACGTCATACTATACTATGACTAAATTTTTCACGTTTTGGACGTCATACTATACTATGACTAAATTTTTCACGTTTTGGACGACATACTATACTATGACTAAATTTTCACGTTTTGGACGTCATACTGTACTATGACTAAATTTTCACGTTTTGGACGTCATGCTATACTATGACTAAATTTTCACATTTTCGTCGTCATACTATACTATGACTATATTTTTCACGTTTTGGACGACATACTATACTATGACTAAATTTTCACGTTTTGGATGTCATACTTTACTATGACTAAATTTTCACGTTTTCGTCGTCATACTATACTATGACTAAATTTTTCACGTTTTGGACGACATACTATACTATGACTAAATTTTTCACGTTTTCGTCGTCATACTATAGTATGACTAAATTTTCACGTTTTGGATGTCATACTAAACTATGACTAAATTTTCACGTTTTCGTCGTCATACTATACTATGACTAAATTTTCACGTTCTGGACGTCATACTAAACTATGACTAAATTTTCACGTTTTGGACGTCATACTAAACTATGACTAAATTTTCACGTTTTGGACGTCATAATATACTATGACTAAACTTTTCACATTTTGGACGACATACTATACTATGACTAAATTTTCAGGTTTTGGATGTCATACTAAACTATGACTAAATTTTTCACGTTTTCGTCGTCATACTATACTATGACTAAATTTTCACGTTTTGGACGTCATACTATACTATGACTAAATTTTCACGTTTTGGACTTCATACTATACTATGACTAAATTTTCACGTTTTGGACTTCATACTATACTATGACTAAATTTTCACGTTTTGGACGTCATTCTGTACTATGACTAAATTTTCACGTTTTGGACGTCATGCTATACTATGACTAAATTTTCACATTTTCGTCGTCATACTATACTATGACTAAATTTTCACGTTTTGGACGTCATACTAAACTATGACTAAATTTTCACGTGTTGGACGTCATACTAAACTATGACTAAATTTTCACGTTTTGGACGTCATAATATACTATGACTAAACTTTTCACATTTTCGTCGTCATACTATACTATGACTAAATTTTCACGTTTTGGACGTCATACTAAACTATGACTAAATTTTCACGTTTTGGACGTCATAATATACTATGACTAAACTTTTCACATTTTGGACGACATGCTATACTATGACTAAATTTTTCACGTTTTGGACGACATGCTATACTATGACTAAATTTTCACGTTTTGGACGTCATACTATACTATGACTAAATTTTCACGTTTTGGACGTCATACTATACTATGACTATATTTTTCATGTTTTGGACGACATGCTATACTATGACTAAATTTTTTACGTTTTGGACGACATACTATACTATGACTAAATTTTCACGTTTTCGTCGTCATACTATACTATGACTAAATTTTCACGTTTTGGACGTCATACTATACTATGACTAAATTTTTCACGTTTTGGACGACATACTATACTATGACTAAATTTTCACATTTTGGACGTCATACTATATATACTATGACTAAATTTTCACGTTTTGGACGACAAGCTATACTATGACTAAATTTTTCACGTTTTGGACGACATGCTATACTATGACTAAATTTTCACGTTTTGGACGTCATACTAAACTATGACTAAATTTTCACGTTTTGGACGTCATAATATACTATGACTAAACTTTTCACATTTTGGACGACATGCTATACTATGACTAAATTTTTCACGTTTTGGACGACATGCTATACTATGACTAAATTTTCACGTTTTGGACGTCATTCTGTACTATGACTAAATTTTCACGTTTTGGACGTCATGCTATACTATGACTAAATTTTCACATTTTCGTCGTCATACTATACTATGACTAAATTTTCACGTTTTGGACGTCATACTAAACTATGACTAAATTTTCACGTGTTGGACGTCATACTAAACTATGACTAAATTTTCACGTTTTGGACGTCATAATATACTATGACTAAACTTTTCACATTTTCGTCGTCATACTATACTATGACTAAATTTTCACGTTTTGGACGTCATACTAAACTATGACTAAATTTTCACGTTTTGGACGTCATAATATACTATGACTAAACTTTTCACATTTTGGACGACATGCTATACTATGACTAAATTTTTCACGTTTTGGACGACATGCTATACTATGACTAAATCTTCACGTTTTGGACGTCATACTGTACTATGACTAAATTTTCACGTTTTGGACGTCATGCTATACTATGACTAAATTTTCACATTTTCGTCGTCATACTATACTATGACTATATTTTTCACGTTTTGGACGACATACTATACTATGACTAAATTTTCACGTTTTGGATGTCATACTTTACTATGACTAAATTTTCACGTTTTCGTCGTCATACTATACTATGACTAAATTTTTCACGTTTTGGACGACATACTATACTATGACTAAATTTTTCACGTTTTCGTCGTCATACTATAGTATGACTAAATTTTCACGTTTTGGATGTCATACTAAACTATGACTAAATTTTTCACGTTTTCGTCGTCATACTATACTATGACTAAATTTTCACGTTTTGGACGTCATTCTGTACTATGACTAAATTTTCACGTTTTGGACGTCATGCTATACTATGACTAAATTTTCACATTTTCGTCGTCATACTATACTATGACTATATTTTTCACGTTTTGGACGACATACTATACTATGACTAAATTTTCACGTTTTCGTCGTCATACTATACTATGACTAAATTTTCACGTTCTGGACGTCATACTAAACTATGACTAAATTTTCACGTTTTGGACGTCATACTAAACTATGACTAAATTTTCACGTTTTGGACGTCATAATATACTATGACTAAACTTTTCACATTTTGGACGACATGCTATACTATGACTAAATTTTTCACGTTTTGGACGACATGCTATACTATGACTAAATTTTCACGTTTTGGACGTCATACTGTACTATGACTTAATTTTTCACGTTTTCGTCGTCATACTATACTATGACTAAATTTTCACGTTTTGGACGTCATACTGTACTATGACTAAATTTTTCACGTTTTCGTCGTCATACTATACTATGACTAAATTTTCACGTTTTGGATGTCATACTAAACTATGACTAAATTTTTCACGTTTTCGTCGTCATACTATACTATGACTAAATTTTCACGTTTTGGACGTCATACTATACTATGACTAAATTTTCACGTTTTGGACTTCATACTATACTATGACTAAATTTTCACGTTTTGGACGTCATACTATACTATGACTAAATTTTCACGTTTTGGATGTCATACTAAACTATGACTAAATTTTTCACGTTTTCGTCGTCATACTATACTATGACTAAATTTTCACGTTTTGGACGTCATTCTGTACTATCACTAAATTTTCACGTTTTGGACGTCATGCTATCCTATGACTAAATTTTCACATTTTCGTCGTCATACTATACTATGACTAAATTTTCACGTTTTGGATGTCATACTATACTATGACTAAATTTTTCACGTTTTGGACGACATACTATACTATGACTAAATTTTTCACATTTTCGTCGTCATACTATACTATGACTAAATTTTCACGTTTTGGACGTCATACTAAACTATGACTAAATTTTCACGTTTTGGACGTCATACTAAACTATGACTAAATTTTCACGTTTTGGACGTCATAATATACTATGACTAAACTTTTCACATTTTCGTCGTCATACTATACTATGACTAAATTTTCACGTTTTGGATGTCATACTAAACTATGACTAAATTTTCACGTTTTGGACGTCATAATATACTATGACTAAACTTTTCACATTTTGGACGACATGCTATACTATGACTAAATTTTTCACGTTTTGGACGACATGCTATTCTATGACTAAATTTTCACGTTTTGGACGTCATACTATTCTATGACTAAATTTTCACGTTTTGGGCGTCATATTATACTATGACTAAATTTTCACGTTTTGGACGTCATACTATACTATGACTAATTTTTCACGTTTTGGACGACATACTATACTATGACTAAATTTTTCACGTTTTCGTCGTCATACTATACTATGACTAAATTTTCACGTTTTGGACGTCATACTGTACTATGACTAAATTTTTCACGTTTTCGTCGTCATACTATAGTATGACTAAATTTTCACGTTTTGGATGTCATACTAAACTATGACTAAATTTTTCACGTTTTCGTCGTCATACTATACTATGACTAAATTTTCACGTTTTCGTCGTCATACTATACTATGACTAAATTTTCACGTTCTGGACGTCATACTAAACTATGACTAAATTTTCACGTTTTGGACGTCATACTAAACTATGACTAAATTTTCACGTTTTGGACGTCATAATATACTATGACTAAACTTTTCACATTTTGGACGACATACTATACTATGACTAAATTTTCAGGTTTTGGATGTCATACTAAACTATGACTAAATTTTTCACGTTTTCGTCGTCATACTATACTATGACTAAATTTTCACGTTTTGGACGTCATACTATACTATGACTAAATTTTCACGTTTTGGACTTCATACTATACTATGACTAAATTTTCACGTTTTGGACTTCATACTATACTATGACTAAATTTTCACGTTTTGGACGTCATTCTGTACTATGACTAAATTTTCACGTTTTGGACGTCATGCTATACTATGACTAAATTTTCACATTTTCGTCGTCATACTATACTATGACTAAATTTTCACGTTTTGGACGTCATACTAAACTATGACTAAATTTTCACGTGTTGGACGTCATACTAAACTATGACTAAATTTTCACGTTTTGGACGTCATAATATACTATGACTAAACTTTTCACATTTTCGTCGTCATACTATACTATGACTAAATTTTCACGTTTTGGACGTCATACTAAACTATGACTAAATTTTCACGTTTTGGACGTCATAATATACTATGACTAAACTTTTCACATTTTGGACGACATGCTATACTATGACTAAATTTTTCACGTTTTGGACGACATGCTATACTATGACTAAATTTTCACGTTTTGGACGTCATACTATACTATGACTAAATTTTCACGTTTTGGACGTCATACTATACTATGACTATATTTTTCATGTTTTGGACGACATGCTATACTATGACTAAATTTTTTACGTTTTGGACGACATACTATACTATGACTAAATTTTCACGTTTTCGTCGTCATACTATACTATGACTAAATTTTCACGTTTTGGACGTCATACTATACTATGACTAAATTTTTCACGTTTTGGACGACATACTATACTATGACTAAATTTTCACATTTTGGACGTCATACTATATATACTATGACTAAATTTTCACGTTTTGGACGACAAGCTATACTATGACTAAATTTTTCACGTTTTGGACGACATGCTATACTATGACTACATTTTTCACGTTTTCGACGACATGCTATACTATGACTAAATTTTCACGTTTTGCACGTCATACTATACTATGACTAAATTTTTCACGTTTTGGACGTCATACTATACTATGACTAAATTTTTCACGTTTTGGACGACATACTATACTATGACTAAATTTTCACGTTTTGGACGTCATACTGTACTATGACTAAATTTTCACGTTTTGGACGTCATGCTATACTATGACTAAATTTTCACATTTTCGTCGTCATACTATACTATGACTATATTTTTCACGTTTTGGACGACATACTATACTATGACTAAATTTTCACGTTTTGGATGTCATACTTTACTATGACTAAATTTTCACGTTTTCGTCGTCATACTATACTATGACTAAATTTTTCACGTTTTGGACGACATACTATACTATGACTAAATTTTTCACGTTTTCGTCGTCATACTATAGTATGACTAAATTTTCACGTTTTGGATGTCATACTAAACTATGACTAAATTTTCACGTTTTCGTCGTCATACTATACTATGACTAAATTTTCACGTTCTGGACGTCATACTAAACTATGACTAAATTTTCACGTTTTGGACGTCATACTAAACTATGACTAAATTTTCACGTTTTGGACGTCATAATATACTATGACTAAACTTTTCACATTTTGGACGACATACTATACTATGACTAAATTTTCAGGTTTTGGATGTCATACTAAACTATGACTAAATTTTTCACGTTTTCGTCGTCATACTATACTATGACTAAATTTTCACGTTTTGGACGTCATACTATACTATGACTAAATTTTCACGTTTTGGACTTCATACTATACTATGACTAAATTTTCACGTTTTGGACTTCATACTATACTATGACTAAATTTTCACGTTTTGGACGTCATTCTGTACTATGACTAAATTTTCACGTTTTGGACGTCATGCTATACTATGACTAAATTTTCACATTTTCGTCGTCATACTATACTATGACTAAATTTTCACGTTTTTGACGTCATACTAAACTATGACTAAATTTTCACGTGTTGGACGTCATACTAAACTATGACTAAATTTTCACGTTTTGGACGTCATAATATACTATGACTAAACTTTTCACATTTTCGTCGTCATACTATACTATGACTAAATTTTCACGTTTTGGACGTCATACTAAACTATGACTAAATTTTCACGTTTTGGACGTCATAATATACTATGACTAAACTTTTCACATTTTGGACGACATGCTATACTATGACTAAATTTTTCACGTTTTGGACGACATGCTATACTATGACTAAATTTTCACGTTTTGGACGTCATACTATACTATGACTAAATTTTCACGTTTTGGACGTCATACTATACTATGACTATATTTTTCATGTTTTGGACGACATGCTATACTATGACTAAATTTTTTACGTTTTGGACGACATACTATACTATGACTAAATTTTCACGTTTTCGTCGTCATACTATACTATGACTAAATTTTCACGTTTTGGACGTCATACTATACTATGACTAAATTTTTCACGTTTTGGACGACATACTATACTATGACTAAATTTTCACATTTTGGACGTCATACTATATATACTATGACTAAATTTTCACGTTTTGGATGACAAGCTATACTATGACTAAATTTTTCACGTTTTGGACGACATGCTATACTATGACTACATTTTTCACGTTTTCGACGACATGCTATACTATGACTAAATTTTCACGTTTTGCACGTCATACTATACTATGACTAAATTTTTCACGTTTTGGACGTCATACTATACTATGACTAAATTTTTCACGTTTTGGACGACATACTATACTATGACTAAATTTTCACGTTTTGGACGTCATACTGTACTATGACTAAATTTTCACGTTTTGGACGTCATGCTATACTATGACTAAATTTTCACATTTTCGTCGTCATACTATACTATGACTATATTTTTCACGTTTTGGACGACATACTATACTATGACTAAATTTTCACGTTTTGGATGTCATACTTTACTATGACTAAATTTTCACGTTTTCGTCGTCATACTATACTATGACTAAATTTTTCACGTTTTGGACGACATACTATACTATGACTAAATTTTTCACGTTTTCGTCGTCATACTATAGTATGACTAAATTTTCACGTTTTGGATGTCATACTAAACTATGACTAAATTTTTCACGTTTTCGTCGTCATACTATACTATGACTAAATTTTCACGTTTTGGACGTCATTCTGTACTATGACTAAATTTTCACGTTTTGGACGTCATGCTATACTATGACTAAATTTTCACATTTTCGTCGTCATACTATACTATGACTATATTTTTCACGTTTTGGACGACATACTATACTATGACTAAATTTTCACGTTTTCGTCGTCATACTATACTATGACTAAATTTTCACGTTCTGGACGTCATACTAAACTATGACTAAATTTTCACGTTTTGGACGTCATACTAAACTATGACTAAATTTTCACGTTTTGGACGTCATAATATACTATGACTAAACTTTTCACATTTTGGACGACATGCTATACTATGACTAAATTTTTCACGTTTTGGACGACATGCTATACTATGACTAAATTTTCACGTTTTGGACGTCATACTGTACTATGACTTAATTTTTCACGTTTTCGTCGTCATACTATACTATGACTAAATTTTCACGTTTTGGACGTCATACTGTACTATGACTAAATTTTTCACGTTTTCGTCGTCATACTATACTATGACTAAATTTTCACGTTTTGGATGTCATACTAAACTATGACTAAATTTTTCACGTTTTCGTCGTCATACTATACTATGACTAAATTTTCACGTTTTGGACGTCATACTATACTATGACTAAATTTTCACGTTTTGGACTTCATACTATACTATGACTAAATTTTCACGTTTTGGACGTCATACTATACTATGACTAAATTTTCACGTTTTGGATGTCATACTAAACTATGACTAAATTTTTCACGTTTTCGTCGTCATACTATACTATGACTAAATTTTCACGTTTTGGACGTCATTCTGTACTATCACTAAATTTTCACGTTTTGGACGTCATGCTATCCTATGACTAAATTTTCACATTTTCGTCGTCATACTATACTATGACTAAATTTTCACGTTTTGGATGTCATACTATACTATGACTAAATTTTTCACGTTTTGGACGACATACTATACTATGACTAAATTTTTCACATTTTCGTCGTCATACTATACTATGACTAAATTTTCACGTTTTGGACGTCATACTAAACTATGACTAAATTTTCACGTTTTGGACGTCATACTAAACTATGACTAAATTTTCACGTTTTGGACGTCATAATATACTATGACTAAACTTTTCACATTTTCGTCGTCATACTATACTATGACTAAATTTTCACGTTTTGGATGTCATACTAAACTATGACTAAATTTTCACGTTTTGGACGTCATAATATACTATGACTAAACTTTTCACATTTTGGACGACATGCTATACTATGACTAAATTTTTCACGTTTTGGACGACATGCTATTCTATGACTAAATTTTCACGTTTTGGACGTCATACTATTCTATGACTAAATTTTCACGTTTTGGGCGTCATATTATACTATGACTAAATTTTCACGTTTTGGACGTCATACTATACTATGACTAATTTTTCACGTTTTGGACGACATACTATACTATGACTAAATTTTTCACGTTTTCGTCGTCATACTATACTATGACTAAATTTTCACGTTTTGGACGTCATACTATACTATGACTAAATTTTTCACGTTTTCGTCGTCATACTATAGTATGACTAAATTTTCACGTTTTGGATGTCATACTAAACTATGACTAAATTTTTCACGTTTTCGTCGTCATACTATACTATGACTAAATTTTCACGTTTTCGTCGTCATACTATACTATGACTAAATTTTCACGTTCTGGACGTCATACTAAACTATGACTAAATTTTCACGTTTTGGACGTCATACTAAACTATGACTAAATTTTCACGTTTTGGACGTCATAATATACTATGACTAAACTTTTCACATTTTGGACGACATACTATACTATGACTAAATTTTCAGGTTTTGGATGTCATACTAAACTATGACTAAATTTTTCACGTTTTCGTCGTCATACTATACTATGACTAAATTTTCACGTTTTGGACGTCATACTATACTATGACTAAATTTTCACGTTTTGGACTTCATACTATACTATGACTAAATTTTCACGTTTTGGACGTCATACTATACTATGACTAAATTTTCACGTTTTGGATGTCATACTAAACTATGACTAAATTTTTCACGTTTTCGTCGTCATACTATACTATGACTAAATTTTCACGTTTTGGACGTCATTCTGTACTATCACTAAATTTTCACGTTTTGGACGTCATGCTATACTATGACTAAATTTTCACATTTTCGTCGTCATACTATACTATGACTATATTTTTCACGTTTTGGACGACATACTATACTATGACTAAATTTTCACGTTTTGGATGTCATACTATACTATGACTAAATTTTCACGTTTTCGTCGTCATACTATACTATGACTTAATTTTTCACGTTTTGGACGTCATGCTATACTATGACTAAATTTTCACATTTTCGTCGTCATACTATACTATGACTAAATTTTCACGTTTTGGACGTCATACTAAACTATGACTAAATTTTCACGTTTTGGACGTCATACTAAACTATGACTAAATTTTCACGTTTTGGACGTCATAATATACTATGACTAAACTTTTCACATTTTCGTCGTCATACTATACTATGACTAAATTTTCACGTTTTGGACGACATGCTATTCTATGACTAAATTTTCACGTTTTGGACGTCATACTATTCTATGACTAAATTTTCACGTTTTGGGCGTCATATTATACTATGACTAAATTTTCACGTTTTGGACGTCATACTATACTATGACTAATTTTTCACGTTTTGGACGACATACTATACTATGACTAAATTTTTCACGTTTTCGTCGTCATACTATACTATGACTAAATTTTCACGTTTTGGACGTCATACTGTACTATGACTAAATTTTTCACGTTTTCGTCGTCATACTATAGTATGACTAAATTTTCACGTTTTGGATGTCATACTAAACTATGACTAAATTTTTCACGTTTTCGTCGTCATACTATACTATGACTAAATTTTCACGTTTTCGTCGTCATACTATACTATGACTAAATTTTCACGTTCTGGACGTCATACTAAACTATGACTAAATTTTCACGTTTTGGACGTCATACTAAACTATGACTAAATTTTCACGTTTTGGACGTCATAATATACTATGACTAAACTTTTCACATTTTGGACGACATACTATACTATGACTAAATTTTCAGGTTTTGGATGTCATACTAAACTATGACTAAATTTTTCACGTTTTCGTCGTCATACTATACTATGACTAAATTTTCACGTTTTGGACGTCATACTATACTATGACTAAATTTTCACGTTTTGGACTTCATACTATACTATGACTAAATTTTCACGTTTTGGACTTCATACTATACTATGACTAAATTTTCACGTTTTGGACGTCATTCTGTACTATGACTAAATTTTCACGTTTTGGACGTCATGCTATACTATGACTAAATTTTCACATTTTCGTCGTCATACTATACTATGACTAAATTTTCACGTTTTGGACGTCATACTAAACTATGACTAAATTTTCACGTGTTGGACGTCATACTAAACTATGACTAAATTTTCACGTTTTGGACGTCATAATATACTATGACTAAACTTTTCACATTTTCGTCGTCATACTATACTATGACTAAATTTTCACGTTTTGGACGTCATACTAAACTATGACTAAATTTTCACGTTTTGGACGTCATAATATACTATGACTAAACTTTTCACATTTTGGACGACATGCTATACTATGACTAAATTTTTCACGTTTTGGACGACATGCTATACTATGACTAAATTTTCACGTTTTGGACGTCATACTATACTATGACTAAATTTTCACGTTTTGGACGTCATACTATACTATGACTATATTTTTCATGTTTTGGACGACATGCTATACTATGACTAAATTTTTTACGTTTTGGACGACATACTATACTATGACTAAATTTTCACGTTTTCGTCGTCATACTATACTATGACTAAATTTTCACGTTTTGGACGTCATACTATACTATGACTAAATTTTTCACGTTTTGGACGACATACTATACTATGACTAAATTTTCACATTTTGGACGTCATACTATATATACTATGACTAAATTTTCACGTTTTGGACGACAAGCTATACTATGACTAAATTTTTCACGTTTTGGACGACATGCTATACTATGACTACATTTTTCACGTTTTCGACGACATGCTATACTATGACTAAATTTTCACGTTTTGCACGTCATACTATACTATGACTAAATTTTTCACGTTTTGGACGTCATACTATACTATGACTAAATTTTTCACGTTTTGGACGACATACTATACTATGACTAAATTTTCACGTTTTGGACGTCATACTGTACTATGACTAAATTTTCACGTTTTGGACGTCATGCTATACTATGACTAAATTTTCACATTTTCGTCGTCATACTATACTATGACTATATTTTTCACGTTTTGGACGACATACTATACTATGACTAAATTTTCACGTTTTGGATGTCATACTTTACTATGACTAAATTTTCACGTTTTCGTCGTCATACTATACTATGACTAAATTTTTCACGTTTTGGACGACATACTATACTATGACTAAATTTTTCACGTTTTCGTCGTCATACTATAGTATGACTAAATTTTCACGTTTTGGATGTCATACTAAACTATGACTAAATTTTCACGTTTTCGTCGTCATACTATACTATGACTAAATTTTCACGTTCTGGACGTCATACTAAACTATGACTAAATTTTCACGTTTTGGACGTCATACTAAACTATGACTAAATTTTCACGTTTTGGACGTCATAATATACTATGACTAAACTTTTCACATTTTGGACGACATACTATACTATGACTAAATTTTCAGGTTTTGGATGTCATACTAAACTATGACTAAATTTTTCACGTTTTCGTCGTCATACTATACTATGACTAAATTTTCACGTTTTGGACGTCATACTATACTATGACTAAATTTTCACGTTTTGGACTTCATACTATACTATGACTAAATTTTCACGTTTTGGACTTCATACTATACTATGACTAAATTTTCACGTTTTGGACGTCATTCTGTACTATGACTAAATTTTCACGTTTTGGACGTCATGCTATACTATGACTAAATTTTCACATTTTCGTCGTCATACTATACTATGACTAAATTTTCACGTTTTGGACGTCATACTAAACTATGACTAAATTTTCACGTGTTGGACGTCATACTAAACTATGACTAAATTTTCACGTTTTGGACGTCATAATATACTATGACTAAACTTTTCACATTTTCGTCGTCATACTATACTATGACTAAATTTTCACGTTTTGGACGTCATACTAAACTATGACTAAATTTTCACGTTTTGGACGTCATAATATACTATGACTAAACTTTTCACATTTTGGACGACATGCTATACTATGACTAAATTTTTCACGTTTTGGACGACATGCTATACTATGACTAAATTTTCACGTTTTGGACGTCATACTATACTATGACTAAATTTTCACGTTTTGGACGTCATACTATACTATGACTATATTTTTCATGTTTTGGACGACATGCTATACTATGACTAAATTTTTTACGTTTTGGACGACATACTATACTATGACTAAATTTTCACGTTTTCGTCGTCATACTATACTATGACTAAATTTTCACGTTTTGGACGTCATACTATACTATGACTAAATTTTTCACGTTTTGGACGACATACTATACTATGACTAAATTTTCACATTTTGGACGTCATACTATATATACTATGACTAAATTTTCACGTTTTGGATGACAAGCTATACTATGACTAAATTTTTCACGTTTTGGACGACATGCTATACTATGACTACATTTTTCACGTTTTCGACGACATGCTATACTATGACTAAATTTTCACGTTTTGCACGTCATACTATACTATGACTAAATTTTTCACGTTTTGGACGTCATACTATACTATGACTAAATTTTTCACGTTTTGGACGACATACTATACTATGACTAAATTTTCACGTTTTGGACGTCATACTGTACTATGACTAAATTTTCACGTTTTGGACGTCATGCTATACTATGACTAAATTTTCACATTTTCGTCGTCATACTATACTATGACTATATTTTTCACGTTTTGGACGACATACTATACTATGACTAAATTTTCACGTTTTGGATGTCATACTTTACTATGACTAAATTTTCACGTTTTCGTCGTCATACTATACTATGACTAAATTTTTCACGTTTTGGACGACATACTATACTATGACTAAATTTTTCACGTTTTCGTCGTCATACTATAGTATGACTAAATTTTCACGTTTTGGATGTCATACTAAACTATGACTAAATTTTTCACGTTTTCGTCGTCATACTATACTATGACTAAATTTTCACGTTTTGGACGTCATTCTGTACTATGACTAAATTTTCACGTTTTGGACGTCATGCTATACTATGACTAAATTTTCACATTTTCGTCGTCATACTATACTATGACTATATTTTTCACGTTTTGGACGACATACTATACTATGACTAAATTTTCACGTTTTCGTCGTCATACTATACTATGACTAAATTTTCACGTTCTGGACGTCATACTAAACTATGACTAAATTTTCACGTTTTGGACGTCATACTAAACTATGACTAAATTTTCACGTTTTGGACGTCATAATATACTATGACTAAACTTTTCACATTTTGGACGACATGCTATACTATGACTAAATTTTTCACGTTTTGGACGACATGCTATACTATGACTAAATTTTCACGTTTTGGACGTCATACTGTACTATGACTTAATTTTTCACGTTTTCGTCGTCATACTATACTATGACTAAATTTTCACGTTTTGGACGTCATACTGTACTATGACTAAATTTTTCACGTTTTCGTCGTCATACTATACTATGACTAAATTTTCACGTTTTGGATGTCATACTAAACTATGACTAAATTTTTCACGTTTTCGTCGTCATACTATACTATGACTAAATTTTCACGTTTTGGACGTCATACTATACTATGACTAAATTTTCACGTTTTGGACTTCATACTATACTATGACTAAATTTTCACGTTTTGGACGTCATACTATACTATGACTAAATTTTCACGTTTTGGATGTCATACTAAACTATGACTAAATTTTTCACGTTTTCGTCGTCATACTATACTATGACTAAATTTTCACGTTTTGGACGTCATTCTGTACTATCACTAAATTTTCACGTTTTGGACGTCATGCTATCCTATGACTAAATTTTCACATTTTCGTCGTCATACTATACTATGACTAAATTTTCACGTTTTGGATGTCATACTATACTATGACTAAATTTTTCACGTTTTGGACGACATACTATACTATGACTAAATTTTTCACATTTTCGTCGTCATACTATACTATGACTAAATTTTCACGTTTTGGACGTCATACTAAACTATGACTAAATTTTCACGTTTTGGACGTCATACTAAACTATGACTAAATTTTCACGTTTTGGACGTCATAATATACTATGACTAAACTTTTCACATTTTCGTCGTCATACTATACTATGACTAAATTTTCACGTTTTGGATGTCATACTAAACTATGACTAAATTTTCACGTTTTGGACGTCATAATATACTATGACTAAACTTTTCACATTTTGGACGACATGCTATACTATGACTAAATTTTTCACGTTTTGGACGACATGCTATTCTATGACTAAATTTTCACGTTTTGGACGTCATACTATTCTATGACTAAATTTTCACGTTTTGGGCGTCATATTATACTATGACTAAATTTTCACGTTTTGGACGTCATACTATACTATGACTAATTTTTCACGTTTTGGACGACATACTATACTATGACTAAATTTTTCACGTTTTCGTCGTCATACTATACTATGACTAAATTTTCACGTTTTGGACGTCATACTATACTATGACTAAATTTTTCACGTTTTCGTCGTCATACTATA
Source organism: Xiphophorus birchmanni (assembly GCA_036418095.1). Classification (NCBI taxonomy): domain Eukaryota; kingdom Metazoa; phylum Chordata; class Actinopteri; order Cyprinodontiformes; family Poeciliidae; genus Xiphophorus; species Xiphophorus birchmanni. The sequence continues at coordinate 54,609 of JAXBVF010000080.1, forward strand.
GTATGACTAAATTTTCACGTTTTGGATGTCATACTAAACTATGACTAAATTTTTCACGTTTTCGTCGTCATACTATACTATGACTAAATTTTCACGTTTTCGTCGTCATACTATACTATGACTAAATTTTCACGTTCTGGACGTCATACTAAACTATGACTAAATTTTCACGTTTTGGACGTCATACTAAACTATGACTAAATTTTCACGTTTTGGACGTCATAATATACTATGACTAAACTTTTCACATTTTGGACGACATACTATACTATGACTAAATTTTCAGGTTTTGGATGTCATACTAAACTATGACTAAATTTTTCACGTTTTCGTCGTCATACTATACTATGACTAAATTTTCACGTTTTGGACGTCATACTATACTATGACTAAATTTTCACGTTTTGGACTTCATACTATACTATGACTAAATTTTCACGTTTTGGACGTCATACTATACTATGACTAAATTTTCACGTTTTGGATGTCATACTAAACTATGACTAAATTTTTCACGTTTTCGTCGTCATACTATACTATGACTAAATTTTCACGTTTTGGACGTCATTCTGTACTATCACTAAATTTTCACGTTTTGGACGTCATGCTATACTATGACTAAATTTTCACATTTTCGTCGTCATACTATACTATGACTATATTTTTCACGTTTTGGACGACATACTATACTATGACTAAATTTTCACGTTTTGGATGTCATACTATACTATGACTAAATTTTCACGTTTTCGTCGTCATACTATACTATGACTTAATTTTTCACGTTTTGGACGTCATGCTATACTATGACTAAATTTTCACATTTTCGTCGTCATACTATACTATGACTAAATTT